>FXXK01002864.1:2170-13297 GCA_900184695.1 Betula pendula
GGTAATAGTTTGAAACCTACACTAGATTGATAATGTTAATTAATTGAGAACCCTTTTATTGTTTAATTATGTACAAGACAATATAATTAACCCTTTTATATTGTTTATTGGAGAGAGAGAAGCAAAATAGACGACTTGACTTGAAAGTTTCACCGACACTTTAAAGAAATATTTAAGGTGGTGGGATCGACCACTATTGAAAGCTTACCAGTACAACGATGGAAGGAGACTCCTTAGTCACCATTTTGGCATTGAATTATCCTGATTATAGTGCCGAATGGTCTTCTAGGAGAATTTTATTAGATATTATTTTTATTTTATCTTTTTTTTCTTCTTGGTCTGCGACCAAGGTTTCTAGGAGTGTTAATTTCCGGACACACTTAGTTGCCAAATGGGCCGCTTCCCATAATTGTTATGGTAGCATTCCCACTTCCCTTCCTTTTCTTTCTGCTGTAAGAATCAGGAGTGGACATGAAACACCTTGATCCCTTCCCCCTCTCCCTCTTTTGATTAAAAAAAAAAAAAACCTACTCATGGTGGAGATTTTGCATGGCCTTTTCATTGCTTATTTCCACATTCATTTAATTTCTCGGTGATCCACCACCCCACTAAAGTAATCACCTTTGGGCAGCTTTTCAATGTTCATGTCAAGGCCTACCATGATATTTATTATGGGCCTACCTTAAGTACCCCTGCTCTCCTAACAAATGTTGACCTTCGCGTCTTCTAATTAAGACTTTCGGTTCATGAGTCTATAAAACCTCCCAACATTCAGTACTTCCATCTATGCTTCTCTAAGATCAGCTAAACAAAACTCATTATGGGTTTATCACCTTCTCTCTTTGCCTTCATGCGCTTTCTTGTTTCACTGTCCATGTTTTTTCTTATATTTCCTACCTCTTTTTCTCTTGTGCAGCCGCTGTGCCATGATGATGAGAGCTTTGCCTTGTTGAAATTTAAGGAAAGCTTTATCATCAATCGCTCTGCATCTGATGATCCTTCCGCTTATTCGAAGGTTTCGTTGTGGAAGCGTGAAAGTGGCGATTGCTGCAGGTGGCGTGGTGTCAAGTGCAACGAGAACACGGGTCATGTGATCAGTCTCGACCTCAGCAGCAGCTATCTTTATGGCTCTATCAACTCCACTAGCACTCTCTTCCAGCTTGTTCACCTCCACAGCCTTAATCTTACTGACAATGACTTTAATTCTTCTCGTATCCCAACTGGTTTTAGACAGCTTTCGAGGCTAACAAACCTCAATCTCTCTTACTCTGCATTTTCTGGCCAAATCACTTCAGAAATTTTGGAGCTCTCCGACTTAATTTCCCTTGATCTCTCATGGAATTCTGGATTGAATCTTCCAAAGGCCGGCCTCATAAGTATAGCTCAGAAGTTAACAAACTTGAAAGACCTGCATTTGAGTGAGGTTAACATATCATCCACTGTACCCAATATCTTGGCAAACTTATCTTCTTTAACATCTCTATTTCTAGAAGAGTGTGGCTTGCATGGTGAGTTTCCGACAGGAATTTTCCATCTACCCAATCTTCGATCTCTTGTTGTGGAATACAATACAAATCTCACTGGAAGGATGCCAGAATTTAGCAGAAGCAGTCCCCTTGAATCATTGGCACTTTCTGAGACGAGTTTCTCCTGTGAGATACCAGATTCAATTGGTAACCTCAAGTCCTTAAATTATTTTCATGTTGGAGATTGCAATTTCTCTGGGTCAGTACCGTCTTCATTTGGTAATCTTACCCAACTAATCTTGCTACGACTAACTCCTAATATGTTGAGTGGCACAATTCCACAGTCAATTTCTAGGCTTGTGAATCTTAAATATCTCGATCTATCTTTGAATCACTTGAGTGGCACAATTCCACAGTCAATATCTAGGCTTGTGAGACTTAAATCTCTCGATCTATTTTCTAATAATTTGAGTGGCACAATTCCACAGTCAATATCTAGGCTTGTGAATCTTGAATATCTCTCTCTATCTTTTAATAACTTGAGTGGCACAATTCCACAGTCAATATCTAGGCTTGTGAAACTTAAATTTCTCTATCTATCTTCTAATCACTTGAATGAAACAATTCCACAGTCAATATCTAGGCTTGTGAATCTTAAATATCTCTCTCTATCTTCCAATCACTTGAGTGGCACAATTCCACAGTCAATATCTAGGCTTGTGAATCTTGAATATCTCATTCTATCTTCTAATCACTTGAGTGGCACAATTCCACAGTCAATATCTAGACTTGTAAATCTTAAATATCTCTATCTATCTTCTAATCACTTAAGTGGCACAATGGAATTTGACTTGTTTTTGAAACACAGAAACCTCTCTGCTCTCATTCTATCTGGTAACAATATTTCATTGCTTACAAAGCCAAGTACCAATGCAACTCTCCCAAAATTTCGTATTTTAATGCTAGCTTCCTGTGACTTGAGTGAGTTTCCAGATTTTCTAAGGAACCAAGATGAGTTGGAGATGTTGGATCTTTCTCGCAACAAAATTCATGGCCAAATTCCAAAATGGATGTGCAATCTTAGTTCAATTGTTGATCTTGATTTGTCAAGCAATTCCTTGAGTGGCTTGCTTCCGCAATGTTTAGGCAATTTGAGCCAGTCTCTCACTGTTCTAAATCTACACGAGAATAACTTCTATGGAACTATTCCCGAAACATTCGCAAAAGAAAACAACTTGGAGATGATTGATTTTAGCCAAAATCAATTACAGGGGAGTCTACCAAGATCATTGGCCAATTGTACCATGCTTGAAGTTCTTAATCTTGGAAACAATCAGATGAATGATACTTTCCCTTCTTGGTTGGGCATTCTTCCAAAGTTGAAGGTTCTCATTTTGCGATCTAATGGAATCTATGGTGCAATGGGAAATTCTAATAGCAGTTTTGATTTCACAAACATACGTGTCATTGACCTCTCACATAATGACATTACTGGTAAGATGCCCTCTCAATACTTCCAAAATTGGAAAGCCATGCGAATCGTTGATGTAAAGGGTTTAAGGTACATGCAAGATAATAACTCTTTCAATTATGCCTACTCAATGAAATTTACCACCAAAGGCACAGAGATAGTATATGAAAGAATCCTAGTTTCCTTCATGGCTATTGATCTCTCGAGCAACAAATTCGACGGAGAAATTCCAGAAGTCGTGGGGCACCTGAAAGGAGTTAAATTGCTCAACTTTTCTAACAACCTTCTTACTGGTTCTATACCGTCTTGCTTGGGGAACTTAACGGAGCTAGAATCATTGGACCTCTCTCAAAATAAGCTGGCCGGTGTGATCCCTTTGCAACTTACGCAATTGACTTTCCTTGAATCCTTTAACGTCTCCCACAATCATCTCAAAGGACCTATACCGCAAGGGACTCAATTTAACACTTTTCCAAACAATTCGTTCAGTAATAATCCTGAATTATGTGGAAGCCCGTTGTCAAACAAATGTGAAAATTCTAAGGATCCACCTTTAACCTTCGAAGGGAATCAAAATTCCGAGTCTTTATTTGAATTCGGCTGGAAAGTAGTTGCGATCGGATATGAATGTGGATTCATGGTTGGACTTCTTGTTTGGCAAATTATGATAAAAAAGAAGCATGATTGGTTTATGAAGACTTTTGCAATTGGGCAGCCAACACCAAGAAAGGTGAATCGGAGGGGACATAGAAATAATATTTAGTTACGCTAGATATATATTTCTTACTAGGTATGTGTTGTTAGCAGTACTGTGTTTCCATTTCCTTTTTCTTTTTGGGATTTGGAGGGGCAATGTGTTTGTATAGTATGATCGTTCTAGAAGCAATGGTTGTTTTCGCCAATCAATACCAATGAAATAAGTTTATGTAATCTCTTTTTCTCCTTTTTTTCTAGCGACCCTTACATTTGGTTTGAAATGGTTTTGATACAAAAGGTCATGACCCTGTATCCAACTCCATATGTGGATATGATTATATGAAAAACCAGAGACAAATTGGCATGAGATTGACACAAGCAGCTCATCCATTGCCTTCTTTTTTTATATTAAGTCACATGAGGAAGCTTGCTCTTACGCCTTTTCCAATAGAACAAACTATCTTCGCCAAGTCTGGATCTGGTGGACTTGGGCATGAAGTCTTCTTGAGAAAAAAAAAAAAAAAAAATTATGAAACTAGAAATATGAAATCAACTGTCTTGGCTCCAAAAAAATAGAATACACAACAAAATACTACAAAAACTAAACCATGTTCCGATAGGGCAATGGGGAAAGAGACAGATTAAGGAATTATTTAGTGATTCAGTTGTTAATCCTCTTCAATGAAATTTTTCATCATCATCTTATAATCAATTTATAGTTTAGAATTACGGTTTAGTTTAGAATCACTTTCTAGGTAAAAGCAGGCAACAAATTTCATTTCCTAAATAAAACAACGGATGATATTCTTGGATAACTAAATGCATCTCAAGACTACAATAGGATTGTATGCCCGCCTATGCACATGCACATGCAGTCAGATCAACGGATGATAAGAGATATTGCAAATTAACAATAATGCTAGTCAACTTGGAAGAGGTTTTTTGATATTCTCACAACAGAGATATCCTTGGAAATAAGCCAAAAAAGGTCACAACCCTTGTTTCTTGTCTATGTATTTATGCACTGATCTGTTAAAACACCGTCAACAACGAATAGAGATATCTTAAGAAACATGAAATATCCAACTCCATATGCAGATATGATTATATGAATAACTAAAGACAAATTGTCATGAGATGACACAATCCGCTCATCCATTATTACCTTTTGTGATATTAAGTCGCATGAGGAAGCTTGCTCTTACGCCACTTCCAATAGTTACCTCTCATCAGGTCTACACCTTCCAAGATAGAACAAACTGTCTTCGCCAAGTCAGAATCCGCTTGACTTGGGCTTGAAGTCTTCTTGAGAGCATCCACAGCGTCTCTCAACTCTTGACTTGGTTGGAGACCATGGCAGAGAAGATCCAAAAGCGTGCTCAAAGCAAAGATACAGTTGTTGTTTTTGGCACTCAAAACCTTCAAACAGGCCGAAAAAACATGAGGATCATTCACCCAAGACTGAATGTCACCTTTGTAAAGCCCTCGAAGATATCTCCATGAGCTCTCATTCTCAGGGTGGGCTACTATGGCTTCAACACTGTAACTCACTTCAGAGTCTCTCATAGCCTCTAGGCCTCCCAAGAAGGGAGACATTGTTATAACAAAGTATCTCTATTATGTTGCAAACAAAACATATCAACCTTGATTTGCAATAACTAACAACAAGTAATAGCTAGGCAGACCCCAACAAAAACTACCAATGGCAGTGAAAATTTTGGCTAGAATTTCAGAAATCAAGGATCAATCAGAGTAGAAGGTCAAGACAAAGCTATAACAAAAAGTAGGCATTTCACGTTGTAACAGTACTCAAGTTTCATGATGTGGTAATTGTTGGCAGTTGACTGTTTTAGTATATGCAGAACTTGAAAGTTGCATATTAAAAAAGAAACATGGACCGAGACAAACTAGCCATGATAAGTTGCATTCTGCAAACAAAACATAATCAGTTGACTATCTAATTATGCTCCCAACTCATCAGAACTTCTATTTTCTCATATTAAACTGCAAGAATGCAATAGATCAACTATTGCACTGTCACCTATATCACTTTTTCCTTTTAATTAGATCTTGGAAGCAGGATCTAAGTGACCTTGCGAAATGCAAGCCATGGGGGCATGACTACCACTTTTTACTAAATTTTATTAACATCAAGCAGCAGATGCCCAACATCTCACAATACCTGATTCCAAGCAGAATTGTTAAAAACATCTTCTTCAAGGAGCTGCCAACAGTAGTCAAGTTCATTGTCCCATCCTCCTAGTGCCTGCAGAACCCACTGCACTAAAGAGAAAAGAAAGAAAAGAAAAAGTAGTCAAAAGTTAAATTAAATACAATTTTACTATCAAATATATCTTAAAATATACAGAAGTTGGGAGCATAATATACAGAAGTTCAGCCCCAAAGGTGCTCAAAATATATACAAGGAGTTTTGTGTGACTTATTTGGCATAAAGAAGGGAAGAGGAGCAACAAACCTGCCTATGGGACCAGGCGTGATAATTTTTAGCATCAACAGCAAGTATCTTCTTGGTGAACTCAAGTTCCTTGCTTGTAGCATCAGTTCCCAATTTCTCAGCAACCCACCTCCTATGATGCCTACAAATATCTGTCACTAGGTAAGGGTAAAATAAGCTATAGAAACTCCAAACAAGATCTCAACGACAATTTGGCAGTTGGATGGATAGATTAAAATGACAACTTCACTAGAATTTACATAATCAGAAGAGTCTATTCAAACGAAACTGCTGTTAAAAAATAAAAAACTAGGTTTAAAAGGATTTGTTGACCAGATTACAATAGTAAACGAGCCCATCAACTACACTAGAGAACGACTCTGGCCCTGGGAAGATAAGGCATTATTATTCTAAGCTTAAAGGAACAGTGGTAAGAAACTCAATTCCCCCTTCTAATGAAAAACATCAACGGATAAACCAAAAAGGAAAGAGTGAGAGCAGCATGCAATTGTTTTGTTAATAAATCTCCAAGCTCAAATGTCACTCACTTAATTTAAAAACGAAAGGGTCTAATGATAGAATGGCCCTAGTCAATTTAATAGGATTTCAAGGAAAAAATAAGAGAAAACTTTACTTACCGCTCCTGATATTTCATCACTTTTGCAATGATACTTTTAAACCTTAAAGTGTCAATTTAAGATTACCATCTTTCAGAAGTTTGCAATGTCAACCCTCCCGTCCAAATTGTAGTGAAATTCCTAAAATACCATTAAGATGTTTATAAAATTACAAAAATACCTTAAATTAAAAACAAAACAAAAAAGACGGAAGTATTTTGGGAATTTAACGCTGAATTTGGACGGAATGGTTGACATTGCAAACTTCTGAAAGATAGTAACTCTAAATTGATACTATTTAAAGTGGATATAATTACAAAAGTTATAAAAGATCAAGGATGGTAAGTGAAGCTTTCCCAAAAAATAAAGAACATGTTCAATAGCTTCATCACTTTACCCTTGCGATTAATATACAAAGGTTTAGCCCACCAATTCATTATAACTTCAAATAAAATATATTTATACTATAAAAGAGAAATATCAAAAGGCCTAGACTCTTTTACTAATGTTTGAGGACTAAAGCACCTCTATTTTTTTAACAATTCCATCTCTGTCTACCAAAACAATCGGAAATGTTTCAAAGAAAATTAGGCATACGACATACAAGAAGTTCACACCCTTCTTTATCGCTAAAGATAGGGTGTCCTAACCACCCAATAGCTATTCCATCCCCGTTGTCCATTGAGCTCGCTCTGAATAATCCCCGCCATTTGCCGGATTATTGCCGATGTAATCATAAAAGCTAATTTTTCAGGAATTTTAGACCCCAACAAGCAACAAATTGAGCTTTAGAAAATCGTTGCACTAACGTAACGAACAAGTAACAGATTGAGCTGCCAACGCTAGAAGGCCGTTGCACGTTAGCCGGTAGTTTAATTGTTGTCTTCAGAAAACGTGAAGAATTGCCATTTTATGAGCTTGTAAGGCCCGTTGAAGTCCTCAAATAAAGCGAAAAAATAGGGCTATAAGTAGGCCATTTGCTACTGCTATAAGGGCTACTTGCCTTGATACGACTTGGCTTCGCTATTCACTCCTATGTAATGGTCCGCCTAATTAGTATTCCTACCATACAAGAATGCCTATTATCTAGTGCTAGAAGCTTCGCCAGAAGCAAGCAAGACTAGGTCACTCTGCTTCATAGACAAGGCTCGTTCTGTACTTGACTTACGAGCTCGTGTAGTACTCGCCCCTATCTCTAAAAGGGCTTATGCACTCCACTCGTTGTCTACTAAACGAGTGTTAGAGCGAGCGAGTGAAGCCTTCCATTTAGTGGCTTCCCCCCTTATCCCTCACCCTACTCTTTCATTTCCACTTAAGCTTCCCCCGTTTGCATATTTTCAGCTTATAACAATGTTTGGTGTAAGTATATCACTTCCCAAGTCATTGGTGTCTCATTCTGCTTTCTTTGAATTTGCTAAGCAGTTCAGAGGACTTGGAAAAGGTCTTCTTTTCCCATCTTCCAGTTCTCGCTTTCACTCTTTCTCCAAATCAATCGCAAGGGTTCTGGGCATGAGAAACGCAAGTGCAGGAATCGAACAAAATGTCCGAACGTCCAAGGACGAAAGACAAAATGCTCTACAGGGAACTCATTTCATGTCGGCATATTCATGACTCCACCACTTGGTTTCATTGATCCAGTACAACCACATTATGTCTGCCGACTCCACAAGGCCATCTATGGCCTTAACTTAAGCAGGCCCAAGTAAAAGAACCCCAAACCTCATTTGTACCTCTCTAATTTTGCAACAACAGCTTTTTGGATTAAAAGCTTTGTTTGAGACCAAAATGAAACCACCAATACAGATAGACTTTTAAGAGAAATATGCCATAATTACAAGGGCAGCCTTGAACTTACCCTGTTAATAATATAAAGACATGTCTAATCCATTCCTTTGGTAAAATGAAAGGAAAAAAAAAAAAAAACATCATTCACTTCGTACTCAGTGTGCTGCTTGTATATCCAACCTTTCCCATTCGTTGATGTAAATGAATAAATGGTGGGTCAAAAAGCTACATTACCCCACAAATACATGTATTACTTATAGAAGAGATTCAATAAGATTAACATCAGATAGTTATATCTATCAACAAGATAAAGCTAACCACCACTCCTAGATGAAATAAACTTCCAGAATAACTAGATAAGATAAATCTACTCTAACAGTTGACATTTGACAAATTGCTTGCAAGCACACATTAGAACTACCCCACATATTAAGTGGAAGGTAATATGTGAAATTCTCAAATTTTATATATATATCTTCGGTGTTATTCTTTAAAAAAAAAAAAAAACTAGATTGAACACAGGACCTAAAATGATAAGTAGAATGTAAAGGCAACCAAATCTACCATGTTGCTATCCTGAGCTCTCGGAAGGCTAATCCAAAACAAGGATTCTATAGCATGTTCCATCAATTTTGACAATTAATTAGTTCGGGATAGGGTGAAAGCATCTTGTTTTGATATAAAACATCAGCTTACGATTTTTAATACATCTTCAAAAAATGTCTTCTATTTAGACTTTAAGGGAAAAATGCAATCAAGGCTGAAGGGAAAAAAAAAAAGTGCATTAGCACACACCACAAAGGAAAACAAACAAATCAACATGTATAGATACTATGGCTCACCATATCTGATAGTTCTTGGAATTACTCTTAGCAATATTCTCAATGAAACCCAGTTCATCATGCAAGTCACCATCGAGAGCCTCGAGTATTAAACGCCTGAAATGCCATACCTATGAAAAATAGAACCTTTCTTAGTCCCAACTCTTTAAAAAATTAATTAATAAATTCTCTCCCAAAGCTAAATGGTCACCAAGAATTTTTGTGAATGTGATCTAAGAGATCAAATTTGGCCTCCACAAGAAGCTTAATACCTGGGATGTTGAGGGTTCTTGTTTAGAAACACATATGATTTCCTAGCTTCGCATGCATAGTCTATAGTTTTGTGTAACATAAAAGGTTCCAAAACATGCTTTATTTATTAAAATATATAATTTGAAGTATGAACAAACAAAATGGCATGGTAACATAACATTCCTGTAAGTGTCCAATAAAAACACCTCTGGTTCAAACAAATATTTTACTAACCCACATCAAACATCCAGTATTCAAGAATATCAATATGAGTGCCTAAGCTACTAGACCTCCATGCACTCTGACATGTAGAGTAATCAGCTTTAGACCAAGTACATACCTTCTGCTCCTAGCAACATCATTACCACAATCAAGTAATAAAGGAAAATTATGAATTATGAGCATCTATTAGTATCTATTTGACATTTATTGGTCAAAGATAGATTATATGATTGCTAAGTGATTTTTTTGATTAAGTTTCTTAACATTAGGGGTGTTCAAATACCCGCCTACCCTACATACCAACCCGATTCCGACCTGATCAGTTGACTTTTGATCGGGGTCAGCTTGATAATCAAAAGGCGTTTTGAGTTTTCTGATCAAATTCTTTGGGTGCATGTGGGCATTAGAAGCTGAATTTGATTTCCAACCCTTGTCTGGTCGAAAGTTGGAACAGGGCATTGACCCCAATCAGGTCGGTGCCCATCCCTATTTAAAATTGAACAATATTCTCTGCTATTCATATCACATGACAGTTCCCAATTATCTGTCACCTCTTCTACTTTTTTGGTAAGTATTTCACTCACTTTCCACATAAAAGGAAATTAGAAACTAGCCAAGAAAGGAATAGATGAAAAGGTTTTGGCTTCTCATGGCCTCCGCAGTGCCGGTAGATCCTCAATCTACGTCAGATGAGTCGGTTGGTGTCTCGTCGTCGACTCTAGTTGTGAGGGATGTCTATTCCCCCGGCACTCCCTTGGATTGGCCTCTTTTTAGTGTTAAAAATGTTTGTCCTGTGGTAGGGGTTTACAGCAATGAGGATCAGACAGTGACTCTACTGACAGCCATTGGGGAGGATAATCTTTGAGAAGTTAACAGGACGTGCTTTTATTCCAGAGGCAAAAGGGAGCTATTGAATTTAGAATGTTCCATAAATTATGATTCGACAGGAGCATCTTCTAAGTGTAGGAAATGCAAGATTCACGCTTGCTAACTATGAGTGTGGGCTTTGGGTTTGAGGGCTATTTGGTGTTTGGGGTTTTGGGTTCAAAGCTTGTATTTGGTGGTCTTTCTGGTTGGGTTCCATTGGTGTTGGGTTGTTTGGATTTTTCTTTTGCTTGCGCTCTCTAGGTTTTTTCTTTTGTATACTGCCTGTGTACTTTGGGGCACCTCTTGTTTTTAATAAAATTTGACTTACTTATCAAAAAAATAAAATAAAATAATAAGAAAACCTAACCCTACGGTGTTATTAGATCAAGAAAGTCGTGACACTACGACAAAAGTGGACCACAATAACCTAGATGGTAAGACCAAAGGATCAAGAAGCATAAGTGGCAACCTAGGC
>FXXK01002866.1:12080-22404 GCA_900184695.1 Betula pendula
ATTCAAACATTAATTCTAATAATTTCATAATACATACAAAAGAAAGTGATACCAAATCTAACACAACACACATAAAAACATAATTATTTGTTATTATCTGTTTTTTCTAGTAAAGATAAAAAACAAAAAAAAAAATGATGGTGATTTTTGAATAACTGATTTAAAATGAGTGATTTTATACCATACAAACAGATTATATAAACTTCTTTTAAATTGACAAGGCAGTACTCTAGTATTTTAACATAATCTTGAAAGCATAAACAAATGAAATAGTTGTGCTTTTCATATGAGTAATGTATATGTGGCCACCTAGTTTTCAATTTTTTTAAACTACACTAAATAGATAAATACAGACCCATGTTTTATACTATTACATGATGAAATCTTGGCGTATTGTCTCGATATGTTGACCCAAAAAAGACACTGTGATGCCCACCCATACTATTTTCAACACATATTTGAACAACGTTAATATAATATATAATAGAAATAAATGACTTAATCCATAGATATTTAGAGAAAGAAAATAAAATTATAAAATCCATCGACTAATCTAAAAACTAAGGGGGAATTTATACTTAAGCCTCCCGAAATACGAAGCAACTAATTTGTATTAAAAAACTGTAATGTGGAGTTCTAATTTATCACCACTGTTAAATCCTATAGGAGCACAAAAATGACAAAAATACCCCTTTCATAAAATAAAATATGAAGAAAAAATTTTAAAAAAAATGTGAAAATGGCTGCGGGTCGTCCTTTTTCTTATATATTTTAGTTTTAGTTTTTTTTTTAAAAAAAAAAAATGAAGGGTATAGTTGTATTTTTATAAAGTTTATGGGGTATAACAAACATTGTACATGTTAAATGTGTAAGTTAACAAAAAAAATTAATGGTAGGGGTAACTAAAAGGGGCTAATAGATTAAAACTCCTCGTTGCAACTTTTCAAAGTTTAGAAAAATATTGCAAATTAGTTGATAGTTTCCTAGCCGCCGGGGGGGTGGGGGAGTTTAACTGTTTAAGTGTAGTCTCCCTAAAAGTATGCTTTCCCTTCGCCTTGAGGGTGTTGAGGGATATTTTTTTTCTTATAGCCCATTGGGTGTGCTCCAATCTTTTGGAGAAGGGCCAACTAAGATTGGACCGCAATTTTTGTCTGAAATGTCAACAAAAAAGGGCCATCAGATCTCTACCAATGGCCCAATCGATATTTTGTCTTGGAGGGCCCATAACCTAGTCGGTATGTTATCATGAAGGGCCCACGACCTAGTTGATATTCTATGATGGAGGGTCAGTCGCCCAACCTATACAGAGAACCAATAACCTAACCAACATTCTATTATGGAGGTTGGTTAGTACAAAGAAATAAAACTGAAAGGTACATTTGCAGAATATTATGGGATTTAAATAAAATCATTTTGAAAATTTGTTATTCTACACTTATGCCAACAAGAAAATGGTATGTTTATAAAATTAGTAAAGTGTAATTATATAGATAACATTTTCAGTTTAAGATAGAAACCAATGCTGATGAGTAAATTCAGTACATAATATCAATAAATATTAGCAGTCATAATCATCCTCTGCATCCCGTATTTGTATCCTTATCCCTCTTACAAAGAGGTTTGTGCCACTACTAAGAAAATGACATATACCGGTGCATCTCTTCCCAAGACTTGTGTTAGATGCGCTGGGAAAAAAAGGTCGGTAACCAAACAAGAGCCTAGACCTCTTGTACAACATTAGTGTCCAGGTGAGGTACATAGCAAGCTACCTCTAGTGGCCTGACCAAGTCCGACTCCAGGCAACCCACACTACTAGATATGATGTACGTCATGACCGCCATAGGATCAAGTCCATATACACACGTGCCCACCATTCCTACATAGCGATCCACACATTATATTTTAACTAGCATATAACCTGCGCTATGTGTGGATTTTTTTTAATTATAATTTATTTCAAAATTTTTTTATTATATGAATAATAATAATGAATAAAAAAAATTAAGGAAAGAAAGGTGTAGTATATTAGGCCAATATTTTGTACAACAATTTATTTTGCTAAGAAGAATCTAGAATGATAGAATATAGTAAAATGCAAATTACTTCACAATCACTAATCACCAAAAAATATTTAAAGAAGCAGGTTTAATTATATTAAAGTCAACAAATATGACTTTCAGGTTTATTTGGTAGAAGATTAATTGGAACTCCCAGCACTGAAATCAATGTATCTTGCCTAAAGAAAGTCTATTTCTTTCTAACTGGAACTAACAACAGATCTAGTGTATTAAGTTCCTAACTAAAATACAACTATAACACAATTCCAAGTATCCTTTAATTAAACGAACAAAAAGGAAAACCCGGACAAACACAAAAAAAAATTAAACGTATCCTGTTTCTGATATATGAAGATTCATACAGCGATGGGAACCAGACCACATGTTTACTGTAAAGTTTGCATTTCTCCATGCTAAAGTGAATAAAAAAACTGGTATGACATAATGTTCAATTACCACCCTATCAGGCCACTACTATCATCCATAAAGCTCTTCTGGAATAGAATACATCCCGAACAGATAGTACAGGAGACGCGAGATCCAGACGGTGAGAGAGCGTAACGGTAGGACATTGAGCATGTCATACAAACAGCTTTATTGGCAAAGCTGTGCATTGTCTCCAATGTCACACGCTAAACTTTTGGTATGACTAATAACAAGGCCTTACATAACACCCAATATCAAAAATCACTTACTTCAAATAAACCTTGGAGAAGATACCCAATACATTATACATACCTACGAAAGATACACTAAACATAATAATATATAAGAAGAACTGGACAATAGTCATGCAGATCCAACAGCGCACGAACCATGGACGAAGCTTGCGAGTCATCTGTGCATGTAGAAAAAAATGAGAAAGATAGTTTAATCAATAATCTTCGCTTTTGTAAATTGAACCATAATAAAGAGAGATCAGAAATTACCTTTTTGTTTCCACACATATCAGGACAAAAAATAACCAACATTGAAAAGGAAGAACCAAATGGCAATAGAAACCTCAATATTTTAAAGCTTCTTCTTCAGCCCCCTCATGAGCTTCTTATGTTTATGCTTCAACAAATGAGCTTTTCTCCAATCTTCAATTCTCTAAGCCCCAAGCCACCCTCTACACATTCTAACCAATTCCATCTTCTAATTTACATCTTTTTTCTCTCATTAAAGTATCTAAAGAATCAGCTACTTAACAACAAAATTGAAAAGTTCAATGATCTCAAAGAAATAAAAAAATGAATAGAAAGAAAGCAAACAAAGAAAAACATTATATCTTTAGTGATCATCTACAATTGAGTTGGCATAACACATCAAATAAGGAATTATAGGTTCAGACCAAGTACACCGGTTCAGTTAAAAAAAGAATGGTTCAAGTCTTAAAAATAATGATTAAAAGTGTTCAGTACTATAAAAATTATGGTTACTGCCACTGTTACAAATGTAGACACTTCTAATGTTGATTCGGCATTTATATATATATATATATAGTAATTATATATATAATATATGGATGTATGAAGTCACAGTTTATAGTAAATTGATATTTAAATGACAAAGCAATTTTAGCTGTATTCATGAGTGATTAATTACCCTCGAACGCTTCGAAATCACCAGACATACTAGAAGGTCTAACTTCTCGTTTGTAAATCCAAATTCTAGTATTGTCAAACAACTAAGCACACCCTAAAACACAATTAAGACAATCCTCGAACACACTAGAAATCCTATTTGGCATTAACTTTATGGACTGTACTGTCAATCATGGGCAGTATGGTGATTGAATCCTGAACTGTTGGTAAGCTATCATGGCCAATTGATGATCGATTGGCTTTGATGAATCAGATGTAATGGCTAGATCCAAGTCCATTTTAGGTCCCACTCCTAAGAACTCCAAACGCTCAACCTATTGAAACAATATACTAGAGAGTCCTAAAGACCCCCCAAAAATGCAAGAACACTCTAGGTAATCAAACTTTCACCTTTAAACAAAACCATTAAAGTGTTACCATTATTTACTAGACAAGACGCAAAAAGCAATATCAACATACAAAGATTTGTTTGTGAGGTGGTAAAGCATTAATTGTACTCATACATCGCGAAAATCCATCCTACAAACATAAAGCTCATAAAATCTCTGGTATAATTTTCTTTTGAAAAAAAATTGTAAGACAACACATTACAAAAAAGACGCTGATGCCGACACACTTTCCCGATGTTTCCTGCAATAGCGCGGGGAAAAGGTGCTCAATACAAGAGGAGCAAGCGTCCGGTATTCTTAATATAAGCGGCCGACAAATAAGTACCAGTATATGCTTATTTTTGTAGTTTAATTACATCAAATAATGAGTACTTTCTTAGGAAACAACACATGAAATAATGCTTTTTTTTCTTTTTTCAATACTTCCCAACCCATTCTAAACCAATACTTCAAACAATTGAAAAAGGCAATCAAACATAGTTTAATGAAATATCAATACTAAAAGAACAAGGTTTTTGGGTATACCTCAAGAAAAAAATAAAAGGATACAGGTTTCTTTCTTCAAAATGCAAGAAACCAAAGAGGGTTTTTATTCTCTTTTCTCTCTCCCACTCACGTTTTCTCTCTAGATGGCTGAGAAACTGAAGAATGACTTCTCCAAGAGTTTTTAGTTTTTTAAAGGGTACTAGGGTCGAGTTCTGATGTTTTGGACATACAAAAACTGTTTATCAAAATCTTGTGACCGATCACCATTGGGGTTGATCGATCACCCATGCATTTTTTTTAAAAAAAGAAAAAACAGAATAATATTACAAAAATACACCTTGATTAAAAAAAACGTGTAATTCTTTTAAAGAGTGTGTATCTTACTAAATGAGTTTTATTTTCTGGTTAGTATGCATCAAACCCATATGAAGGTCAATCACCCGACCAACACTCTATTAAGGAGGAACCTATACAAAGGGTCATTACCAACCAGTAATTTATGACGGAGGGTCAGTTTTCCAACTAATGTGGAAGGTCAATAACCCAACCATTATTTTACCAGGGAAGGCCCATAGCCCAGCATGGTGCTTCATCATGGAGAGCTAATGCCCTAACCAATATTTTATTATGGCATTGTGAAGACTCATGGAACACAAGGGGACACGTCCTAAGCTGGATCTTGGCCCACAATCCATCGTGGCACAAACCAGTCCAGTAGATCCAAGGGGCCCAAGCATTCTCCGGTCATCCAATGATGGGTCAACACAAATAAATAAATGATTGAAAACAAGCTCAACAGTAAAAGAGGCTCACATGGGTTGGATGCTCGATAAATCTACATCGGCCCATTTTCAAGACTTTTCTTTTATTTGATATCAAAAGTCCCAATTGAGGTGTGAAGTCCACAAAAGTCAAAAAGCAAAGTCCTATCAAGCTTGAAGGGGCCACATGACCTTCTTCTTCCTCAATCAAGGCCACACCAACATAACTGTGAACATGGCAGCGCAGAGGTTCACGTGGGAAATGCTAAAACATTAATTTTTTGCAAGAGTTCAATTGCCATTAGCTCTCAATCGATTTTTTCTACAACCATGAACCAAGCCGATGAATTGTCTCATGGGAGAAGAAGGAAAACTGTGGTTTGGTAGGTAAGGATGTGGTCCAAGCAATCAGTTGTCATACCCACAGTGACTATGCATTGTGTGGCTTGGCACAATTAATGGGTCTTTAAGAAACTTGACGGCAGAGGTGGTGTGTAGCAGAAAAGTTGGCTAAACCTTAGGATAAGTTTGACTAATTACACTCTCTCAAGCATTTTCAACCACTAATGCGTATTGTAGAGTCGAAATCTATCTATCTGCAACTTACTAGTTTGGGGAACTAAAACTAAATGAGAATAGTCAAGCAGGTTTGCCATTTTTCGTAAACGTCACATTCCACACTTACCTATCGTGTTTCACACTACCCTAGAGAAGGGTACGTAGTGCCACATGTCACCTTTTACCAGTACTTTTTTGAACAGTCGGAAGGAAGGTTAACTCTCTTATATAAAGAGGGACAACCTTAATATATAAAAACAAGCATGCGGTATAGAACACACAACACGCATGAACAACCCCACAGACGATACAACATAACTACGAGAGAGAGAGAGAGAGAGAACAGTCAGGAAGCAAGTAGCTTAATCGAATTACCACTAGAAGTTTGTCGGGTTTTTGTTAGCTCAAGGTGACGCTGATTATTGTCGCAAAACTGTCCGGTCACATCCTCACACAGTTATTCACTCCCTCTTTTCCTCATTTCATATGTATACGTTGCAACTTTTCTTTCATTGTTAATATTGAATTGTCATTGCTACTGATCATTATTGTTATATTGCAAGTATTGTTTCTATTAGAGTTGTAATTGATATTATTGCTGGGGCTAAATATTACAGTTGTTAATTGTGTTTATGTGGGCTTTCTTATCTTGTGGGAGTTTGGGCTTAAGTCCTTTTGCAAGCCTACAATGCTCTGGTAGCCGCCAACTACCCTAATTTTTTTGAGTTTCGGGTTTGACTCTTTCTTTTTAATGAAAACTAGCCCAACAAGATTGTCTACTGATATTTGCCACTTGGATAGAAACCAAAAGGTCCCTTCAAAAGTGGATAGTATATATCATGAATCCAAAAAAAGGGAACAAAAAAACAAGGAAAGGAGGAAAAGATAGCCTCCAAGACACCAAAATGAAATACTTTGTTTATCATGCCAAAGGAAAATATAAAGATAATTTATTTCGTAAAATGATGTCTTGGTCACATGTGCACCCATATATCTAGTACTATTTGTGTTACTTTTCGAATGTTGCAACACACTATATGATAAAGCCAAATTTCTAAGGTATATTGAAGAATGATTTATTTAATCTTTTATGCTGCTGAAAAGAAAATTGCTCATTTGTATTAACACTATTACCGAATTCTTACTTGAGATTCATTGGCCTTTTTTATGAAAGGTATACACATTCAACCAGCTAGTGCCATCAAGGAAATTCGTTTGAACATTCAAAATGTAGAAAAATGCCAAAGCCATAAAGTAAAAATCATTGGATCAGGTATGTTATTGCCTAAACTTTTTTTTTTCGTAATTGATTAAAAGTAGTTCTAGAGAGACTTTTCATAATTCTTTAACATTTAATTTTTTTTTTTTATTTTATCTTTGAACGTTGACTCAATCATAAATACTCATATTCTTTGAACGCTGTAGGGACAAAAGCTATTATTTGATTCCTTATTTAATGCTATTCAACTTTACATAATTTTAGAGGTCTTAATTTAGAAGATAACTAGTATAATTGATTCCTTAAATATTTTTTATGGAATAGTTTTCATTAATATTATTTAATTTGCGGGCCTTAATTATGAGAATATCGACTTTATAATTAGGGTTTTAAAATCATTTTTTTATGAAAACAATTTCATTAATATTTATTAATTGGATACCTTAATGAGAAAATATTAAACTTATATACTATATATATATAAGTCATAATAGAATTAGAGAATAAGAGAATATTCGAATTCGATATGAATTTGAAAATTAGATAATAGAGACAACAAAAAAATTTATAAAAAGAGCAAGTTCGTAAATTGATTAAAATATTTAAAGACTTTCTATATTCTTCAACATTTAAATTTTTTATTTTATTTTATTTTGAACGTGGGACTCCAATCAGTAAATGATATATTTTTTGAACGATGTAGACACAAGCTATTATTTGATTTTCTTATTTAATGTTATCAATTTTACCATAATTTGAGCCTTAATTGAGAGTATTAGTATAATTATGCTTTAAATGTTTTTTTTGGAATAAATATTGATTAATATTATTAATTGATGACCTTAATTGAGATATCAAACTTTATTAATTAAGCCTTAATATTTTTTTTATGGAAAAACAATTTCATTAATATTTATTAATTGAAGGTCTTAATTAGAGGAATACTGACTATAATTAGTCTATTGGACCACTCATATTATCACTTACTAAGAAGACAAAAAAAAAATCCAAAACGGTGCTTTTATAAGCTATAATTTGAGATTCTAAAGATTAAGCCGCACAGTCTCCCAAACCTGACGCACACGTCCTATGCACAACTACCATGTCTGGACGCCTCACTTCCCCATGCGAGCTTGCACCGTTGGATCAATCCAACACATCCAAGCGTTCACTCTCTTCAACCCTAGCTTTATGCCAATCTTTCAGACTTCTCATTCTCTCTACCATTCTTTTCACTCGACTGCCTCCTTATTTCTCCCAAGCCGTTCACTCACTCTCCAACCCAGCCGACTGCAAGAACCCATTAAACTAACCACTAAAATCGCCCACCTAAGCCGGTACCGGAGGCTTCCCAGACGGAGGCGCGCCTACAACGGATGGATCACGGCGTCGCCACTGACAGTGTCCGAAGGCCCAAGCCGCCTAGCCGATCTCCACACAGAACCCATGGAGCCAAAACCACTAGATCGCCAACCCCCCTCACCTGAGTCGCCCCGAAGGAAGATGTAATTTTGCTTCTTCCTCTATTTTTTTTTTTTCCATTTGTAATTCAAGTCCGGTTTTTCTAAATTTGCTTGAAGTTGTAAATGCCAAAATGACTTATTTGGCATCTTTAGGAATAAGTTTGATTTTTCAAGATTCGGGAGTGTGATTATCAGAGAGAAACAGAGCTTTTTTGGTATGTTTTTTGCAGGTGGGTGTTCTGGGTTTTGTCTTTAACAGATATTGTATATTTTGTCGAGCCTTAATCGAGCTTGAGTTGCTCGATTAAGGCCTTATCGAGCTTTTGAAACGAGCTCGAGCCCGAGCCCGAGCCCGCTCGGGTTCGAGCTCTGCAATATATCAAGTATTTTGTCGAGCCTTAAATCGAGTCGAGCCGGCTCGTGAATCGGCTCGACTCGGGAAAACGATTTTCTCGAGCTCGAGCCCGAGCCTTGTGGGGGTTTTGTCGACCGAGCTCGGACATGATATTTTAAGCTCGGCTCGAGCTCGAGCTCGGCTCGTTAAGTAGTCTCCTTAAACAAGCCAGTCCTGAACATGCAAAACTCGACTCGGCTGGCTCGTTTACAGCCCTAATGGTGATACCCATCACAATATAACATAAAAGTCTTGTGTTATGTGGAAAATATTTCACAGGAAGAGAGGGCTGGTGGATGGAGATGCCTAGTTATCATACAGGAAGGGAGAGGTGGTGGGGGTTGGAGAGGCTATGTGTTTGAGCTGCAGAAGTTTTTAGCTCATTTTCAGCAGTCCCACGTTGTTGGTGGTAGAACAAAACTTCTCGGTTATCTAATGGGGGCGTTTCTTCATCTAGCATGGGTGACCCAGCTGCGCTGTTGTTGCACACTCCAGCTGAGTCTGATGATAGTCGTTACATGGAGGTGCAGGTTGGGTTGGGGCCAAGCACGAGAAACACCACGAAGCGTAGAGATTCTTATATTATTCCTGGTGCTGCAGAGTTGAAGGTACCAATTGTTCGAGGTAGGGAAGCGTTCAGCGAGGAAGGACAAAGATTTCTTCCAAATTGGGTTGGAGGAAATTCTTTTAACCCAGTCTATAAAAATGTCATGTGTCCCTTTGCATGTGAGAAACACTTTTTTTTTTTATTGTAAGGACAAAGTTGGAAGAAAATTATAAAAAAAATACATGTTCTTCTTTCAACTTTGTTCTTGCAATTAAAAAAAGTATGTGTTTTTCACATGCAAAGGGATACATGACATTTTTATAGATGATGTTGAAGGAAGTTTCTTCAACCCAGTTTGAAGGAAAACTCTGTCCTCAGAGGAATGGGGGCGGTGGCGGAGGAAAGGAGGCAATGGGTTCTATTCTAGGACGGAGAAATTTTGTCGATTGAAAATAGGATGAAATCTGGTGTTTTCATCTTATTCCATTTTAGTACTCTATGCTGATGTGTCGTTCTTTTATTGGATGGCACAAAAATCCTGATTTGTGGCAAAATTGGAATATAACACAAATTCTAAATGGGAGATATGTAATTGTTGTACAATAGTAGGAACATCTAACAGATTTTGTAAATATGCAACATAGGAATTTTTTTCATATATTAAATTTTTTTTCTTCTCTCAAGATATGTCATATTTGACGATTACTTTAAGGAAAAAAGTAATTTTTGCATTGATATTGCAAATACATATTGTTTTTTTTTGATGAAGGCAAGTCATGGTTTTATCATTAAAGTAATTATCACTAGAGAAAATATGAAGTTGTCCACAATATTTATTCTTACTGTTACAAGCCAAATCTTAGA
>FXXK01002868.1:0-18491 GCA_900184695.1 Betula pendula
GCTCTTAAATTATTCTCATTTAACTTTTAAAATTACTCTATATTTTGAGAAAAAAAAATTATATTTTTTATTTTAGCTATTCACTCTTTTCAAAGCCCCGAAAATTCGACTCTCCAAACTAGAGATCTAATTTCACTCTTTTATTTAAATTAATCTTTTTAAAAAAATTTTATTCTTTCTCAACATCCATATATTTCAAAATTTTCATTTTTCTAACGGTCAATTTTCAAAACTTGTCATTTTCCTAATTGTCATATTTTTCAAAATTTATCTTTTTATTTGACAGTCATATTTTCAAAATTTGTCTTTTAGAGAAGAAGAGGAAAGATAGAAATGAGAAAAAGGAAAAATATGGTTACGAAGGAGGGTTCAAAATTTGGGCTTTCATTCCGACCGAAACTAAAGGTCCACATACAATTTTAGTGGGCTCCAGGTGGGGTCGAAATGAAAGCCCAAGTTTTGATTTGTCAGGTGGATAGTCGGTTTTAGGGGTTCGGGTTTTGGAACCCGAACCGACCAAAGTATATTATATATATACTTTAAGCCCGTTTCTCTCCCCTCTCTCGATTTAAGCCTCTCTTTCCGAGATTCTTCTCCCTCTCATTCTATCATTTCTGCAGCATAGAATAGTAATCTATTTGCAAGAAATCTGTACTAGGGCATGAGAATGTTCAAGAGGCTTTGCTTTGAGTCCTCGTCACAGCTCCACCATTGCTGACCGGTGAGTTTTGTCTGAATAAGCCTTCAAGTTCCATTTTATCTAATCTTTTGCCATAGCTGTGCATTTGGTCTGTTTTGCTTTCTGGGTTTAATATTCTTCTCTCATTATACACATTATTGACCCTTCGGTCTTTCTCTCTTTTCAGCTTTATGGCTACCTCACTTGTCCTTTTTTGCCATGAAAAGTTTATGTTTTCCTATCTGGGTCTGCATTTATGTCATTAAATTTCCAATTTTTTTCTTTCTAGCGGGCTCACTTCTCATATACCTTTTAACAATTTTTATTTCCTTCTTGAGCTTTGAAGACGGTAGAGATGCCGATTATTGTATGTTTTTCTTTTTTGGGTACGTGCTCAAATGTTGTTGGCTTCCCGCTTCCTTTTAAGTGTGTAGAAAATTGTCTACTTATTGATTTTCACAGCTCGTATTAGTATGGTCTCTGAGAGGAAGTTGGAGAGCATTAAGCTTCTCTGTATAGAATGATGATATTGATAAATTGCTTGCACACTTTCTTTCATTGCAGAGACGTGCATTTATACAAGAGCTAGGATTGGTTTACAAAAGGGAAAATATTCACATAATAAACTAATTGATGTGGTAGCCGTTAGTATTTATTTGTTTCCTTGCATGGATGATTTGATCACAGTGTTGTTTCCTTCTTGAGATAATAGCCGTTGGTGTTTGCCTTCTTGGGATGATCTGATTGTGGTGTTTCCTTCTTGAGGTAGTAGTAGCCGTTGTGAGGTGATTTGGTTTCCTTGCATGGATGGCTGCTGCCTTGTAGAGCCGTGGTTTTCCTTAGTGGTGTTGGATGGTTCATTACTCTGTGTAGGAACAGCTTGTGGGTTCTCTCATGTGCTCTTGATTTGGGTCCTTATTTTCTTTAACTTCTTAGATTTTACATTTGGATTAAGTTTTTATTAGTCTGTATTGTTTTTGCCAATTTTATTATTTTTTGTGGATTAAATGGATTTATTTTAGTTCTCTTGTAGCTGTCTATTTGTTAATTTAGTGTGTAACAATCATGTTTCTTTGCTGTCTATAATTTTCTGGCATAATTCAACAATATCCTCTAATAGACTTGATAAATAAATATTAAATTTGAACCTTGAATTTCATGGAGTTCCACGACTATAAATTTGTAGGAGAGCTGAAAGATGGAAAGGACCAGACTGGATTTAAGATTTCATCACTCAGGATCAACACAATGGAGGATGGAGGAATCAGCCCTAGATTTGGAAAGGGACTACTGCAATCATCCTAATCTACCTTTATCATGTCCATCGCCGCCTCCAACCCTTTGTGTTAGGTACTCAGCATTCCGAGAGCAGTGCTGCCTACTTCTCATGGCCTACTTCAAGTCGATTAAATGGTGCAGCAGAAGATAGGGCAAACTACTTTGGAAACCTTCAAAAGGGGGTCCTGCCTGAAACTCTGGAGCGGTTGCCAACAGGGCAAGCAAGCTACCACCTTGCTTGAGCTATTGACCATTAGGGCATTTCACAGCAAGATCTTGTGCTGAGTTAGTCTTGGCACTGCAACTGGGTTTCGAATTCAAAAGGGGGTGCTCACAGATATTCCTGCTATTCTTGTCTTTGTTGCCCGTAAAGTTCACAGGCAAAGGCTCAACCACATCCAGTGTCTACCTGCTGCCCTTGAGGTGGGGAAGTTTGGTACTTCTGGATTTGCTTTGGGTTTTTAAATGTCTTTATATGATCTCGTTATATGTTTTTTGAATAAAATCTTCCTTTCTTTGCACATTATCCACATAAGACACAGGGGAATTGTATTCCAAATTATGAGCTGACCTTGATAGTTTTAATTTTTTGGTTCACCTTCCTGATAGATTTAAATCCCTTGATTTTCTCCTCAATTATGTAAAATCCCCTAATTCTCTCCCTAACAGCTTTATCACTCTATAAAATCACGTAAACTGATTAATAGCAAACAAGGAAATACTTCCTCTTCGAAGTCGTTCACTTTGGAAAAAATGTGGAAGAGGAAGTATTTTCCTTGTTTGCTAAAGTTCTTCCGGAGTGAAAGATTTTGGAAGAGTACTACCAAAAGTAAAAGAAATACAGATACAAATGCTTCTCTCAGTTTGTTTTTTACCTCAAGGTGCTGAAATGTAACAGCACATACCAAGATGACAGTAGAAAACAAGGAACCAAAATCACTTTCATATGGTGACAAGAACTCAAATTAAGGTAGTCAATAACAAGATGCCAAAGGATGACCTTAAATGAGGAAACTCAGTGGGAATTAAAGAGAGATATCAAGCGTCGAAAACATGTTCATGCATTTGGAATTAACCAGGATACTTGAGCAACCAACAATCATGATCAAAATATGACTATTTTTCTCTGTAGCATGATTACCTACCATTCAAAACTTGGAATTTTATGCAAATTATGCTAAACAGACCCAGCATCATTTGTAAAAATCCATCCGCCCCAGACACAACACAGCTCAGAACCAAAAACAAGCTACACTACCTAAAAGTTATCATAGGAAAGAAATGAATGTATTTTTAGCATAAAATCCACAGCCATATCATGTATCTACCTCTCCTTTAACCTTGTTCTACATTCAGTAGAACAAGGCTCTCCGCATACTTATCCAGAGATAACGACTCTAATACGCCACCAATTTGAAGATACGAAGTTTCTTTGGTGCTGGGTCTGTAAGTAAACAACCTTCCATCCTTCGTCAGCAGAACTTCACCATTCTTTGTGAAGCCTATCACCTCATCCAATTCTTCCCCATCAAATTCTTCCCATATATCAATATCAACCAGCTTTGTCCAAGATTCCTGTAAGCCATATGCTTTCATCACCCACACAGAGTGCAACTTCCCGGAGCCCCATTTATTAAAAGGGACAAGCGCAAGCAACCCATCAACTAAAGCCACTTTAACGTTCAAGTGTTCCACTCCTTGCAAAATCTTAGGCATAGCCACTTCACGAAAGCCCTCATCCTCCAGATCAAACGACACGATCACATTGCGAAACGCGCCCTGGTATCCCCAAGTGTATGCTGGCCAGTGTAGTGCCCCATTCAAGAAAACCGAGGAGGAAAAACAGTGCATGAAATAGGGACGACCGGGGGCCTTACCAGAGTGCCATGCGCCGGTTCGAAGCGTGTAAATCTCGACTAGAGGTGGAACGGTTTGGAAACGAGTATCAGTCTTGGGATTATAGAGTATCACCAATTTGTAATCATCGGTCTTGTGATCATACCCAAAGCCAAGAGAATGATTATATCTAACGCTACTGCCAAAATCAGGCACCTGAAGGGATATAGCCTTTTGTATAGTCGGGTTCCAAAGAACATATAACCCTCCGTTACCCCAAACATTGTTCGTGAGACAAATGAGGCCGTTAGATGATCCAACTAGGAACAATCTGAACTCTGATGGGTCCATTTCTCGATCCAGAGAAAGCAGGAGGCTACGTATGTCAGTGGAGCTGTAGCCCAGGTGTTTGGTGAAATGATTGTGGGGGAATCGCTCATCGGAAGAATGGAGAGTGAAGCGTTCTTGGACAGCGATGCGGTATTGGAGAGTGAAGGAGTCTTTCTCGAGTACTTCATTGGAACAGTGGAGGAGAATGTAGAGTGGGGATTGGGGATTGGAAAGAGCGCGATTGAGGTGGGTGGCGATGAAGTCCCGGCTGGAGATGAGAGAGCACCATCTCTTGGAAACGCACCTCAATCTCATGAGCAACTTCACGGGCAGTCCTGAGAGGATTTGGATGATCACGTCGTTTGTGAGATTGTCTAACATGGTGTTTGTTTCTTTCTTTCTTGGCGCAATTGAACAGAGTGGGGTTCTTTCTTTCTTGGCCCAATTGAACAGAGCGGGATTTCAGAGACCCAGAATTTTGAATTTTGATATAAAAGGCGAGGCGAGGCTGTTTTCATGGGCTCCGCCTGGCCCGGCCCGTCTGGACCCATTTTAGTGTTATTATTTTCTTGTTTATAACGCATGTAAAAATAACTAATTAAGAAATTAAAGACATTCATACTAAGCCTCTATTTACGATTTAGACTTTATTTCCAAGTATTTGCAAAGGTTAAAAAAATAAAAATAAAAACTAAAAACTACCTTCAAATGGTAAACCTTGCGCATTGAATCAGAATATCCAAGACATTCAAAAACATATAATTCTTACAATTTTTCTTCTTTTTTTTAAATGTACTAAGACCTTTACCTCGATCAAATAAACAAATTTAATAAACTTAATAATAGTAATTAGTTTGGGTTAAAAAATAGCTTCAAGTGCCATGAATATAAATCAAATGAAAATATACAATTCAACCAAAACTTTAAACGTACGTGATGATAATAAATTATTACTTGTCCTAAAATCATAAGTTAAGAATTGATACTCAAGCTTGTGGGAAGTAATAATTTGATTGCTTGATAATTGTGCTACTTATATGTTTCACATATCAAATTTACTTAAAATTACAAATCTATTATAGATAATAAAAAAAAAAATTAAAGTTAGAGATGGGGTTGGCCTCGCCTCATAGAAGGGTGGTCAACCATTCTTTTCTAACAAAGGTTGTCCCTCACAAAAGAAAGATGACCCCCTCACTAGAATGAGGGGTGGCTACTAGAGTGTCAATGTATTTAACTTAATGGAATCCACAAATCAAAATATTTCAAGTAGCAATAGTTGATAGGGGCGGCTCAACTTTTGGGCGGATTAGGCGACTTAATTATAGTCAATATACTCTTTAATTAAGGCTCCAAATTATGGTAAAATATAAATTAGTAATCAATAGTAGCTTTTATCCACACGTAATTAATTAATAATTATGATAAATAAATAATTATAGTCAATATTCTTTAAATAAGGCCCCAATTATGATAAAATTGATAGTATTTAATAAGTGAATCAAATAATAGCTTCTTCATTCAAAAATATAGCATTTATGATTAAAGTCCAACGGTCACAATAAAATGAAGTCTCACACTCCTGACCCACTCATCAAATTGCCACTAGGAAATAGCCAATCAAGTCTCACACTCACTCAAATTAATTGTTGTGTTTATTTTGTATTTAATTAATTGTTGAAAGACCTCACTCAAATTTAGTAGTAAGATCCAAAATAAATATTTCTTTTTATTCCAATCAAACTCATCACTTGTTTGACTATAAACCTACCCATGTAATTTACTGGTAAGATTAGAAAGACCAATTACCAAATTTTTGATGTGAAGGCCTAGTCAAAACCAGTTTACAATTTATAGTTTCTTTTCTTTTTCTTTTTTTTTTGGAAAATTTACATACTTTCTTCAAACTACCACTCAATTGACAATGTCCCTCCAAAGACAAAAATACCCTTAGTAAGATAAAATTAAAAAAATTCTAAAAAAAACAAAATCTAAAAATTAAAAAAACAAAAAGATTTAAAAAAAAAAAAAAACACTACCACCCAATTGGCCCAATTCAATTTTTTTTTAAAAAAATATAAAGATTTTCGTTTAAAAAATAATATATATATATATATATATTAATTCATTAGGCTAGAAAAAACTAACACTAAAAATTAAAACAAAAAAAAAGTTATTTTTATTTTAATTTATTTTTTAAAAAAAACAGTACCACCCAATTGGCCAAATTCAAAATTAAGAAAAAAAAATTTTAAAAGATTTTTGTGTAGAAAAATTATTTTTAAAAAATAAAATTAGAAAAAAATTATTATTATTATTTCGAATTCATAAGGGTATTTTTGACTTATTGAAAAAGTGGTAGGGTTATTTTTGTCTTTTTGCTGGCCTTAGGAGATATTAACAATTGTTTTGTAATTTGGCGGGAACATTGTCACAATTAAAAGTTTGAGAGAAACATTATCAATTGAATGGTAGTTTGAAAGAGGTATGTGAACTTCCCTCTCCCCCCCNAATTCATAAGGGTATTTTTGACTTATTGAAAAATTGGTAGGGTTATTTTTGTCTTTTTGCTGGCCTTAGGAGACATTAACAATTGTTTCGTAATTTGGCGGGAACATTGTCACAATTAAAAATTTGAGACAAACATTATTAATTGAATGGTAGTTTGAAAGAGGTATGTGAGCTTTTTCTCCCCCTCCCCCTTTTTTTTTTCTTTTACTAATGTTATTTAGTAGATTGTCATGCGATTGTTGTACAACAGGAATGACGTGGCAATGAGAATTAGCTATTGATTTTTTTTTTTTTTTACAAGCTTTGATCCAAAGGCTAATTTTTTTTCGAAGAAAATTATAGTTACTCTCATTAATCAATCAAGAAAATTGAGCAGATTACTCTAAAAAAATAACATCACAGATATATATAGGAATTTCTTCCATCCAAACCTAATTTATGATGTGCTTAACGGCAGCCTTAGCTAAGCCATGTGCCGTAAAGTTTGTAACTCTGCTAATATAAGAGACTCGTCAACTAGAAAACGAGTGTATCATCATACGAGTATCCTCCACAAGTTATCCATAAATCGTCTCATAAGCTCATAAACAGGTAATATACTATAGAAAACATCTTGTGAACCTTCAATTACCTGATTTTCAAGCTAATGCTTATGTGTAGTGTAAACTACCTCTATACTAAACGATATCCATTTTAAGTAGCAGCGAAAGTTCACCCACAGACCGATTGACCTTTTTTGGAAAGCTCGAAAAATCAATAGAAGTGCAAACTTCTGTACTCACTCTGTGGCACATTGGGCCGCAACTAGATCTTTTTCTGGCAGCATTCCCACCCTCTCTCTTTTCCCCCCTATTGTAAATGGGAACTTCCCTTCCCATTCTTATTTTAATTTGCTTTAGGCTTGTTTAGATGTATTCTTTTACTCATACAAAAAAGAAAAAGAAAAAGAAACTTCACCCACAGACCTTCACATATTTAATTATAAAGCAAGTTATGACTGAGAAGCATAATTGTTAACCAAAAATTTTCATGATTTAACAAATTCAGCCCAACAAAGGAATATGCAGCACCATCTTACCCGCTCTAAGTAATAACTAGCAACAAGTTGGTAGCATTTCTAATTCACTTCTCCGATTGTATGTGGCCAGAATGGCTGAATCATTCCATAATTCCTTGGCCAACGGTGCATATTCCCGAGTAGCGGCTGGAATATTTATAAATGCATGAAGGAAGAATATATATAATTCGGTAAATGGAGTGTTGAGTCATTTTCAAACCAATTGATGATATGTATGGAGCTGCATAAAGAATAGAGTGTTGAGTCCTTGTCAAACCAACTCTAGTGCTGGGATTCTAGTAGTCTTAACGCTAGTCTTATTCAAAAATACAGAGTTTGTGAGGAGAATACTCCTATGATATTTTTCTATTACTGGCTGGGCATAAATAGCCACTATACAAAGCTTTTGATCCTATAGTTTAGGACTGATTGACTATCTATAAGGAAATTATAGCTGTCGAGATACAATCACATATTTACAGGGATTTTAGTAATTCTAGTTTATCTGTACAGCTAGCAGTAGAGACAAATTAGAGGCTAGAATATTGGAGAACCAACTTGGAGATAATTACTCCTAATTGTCAACACTCCCCCTCAAGTTGGTGCATAGATGTCGCTCATGCCTAGTTTGTCGAGACAGTCATTAAATGCTTGGTTTGACACTGCCTTGGTCAGCACATCAGCAAGCTGGTCTTGAGATCGAACATGAGGAACTTCAATCAATTTTTCTTCCAGTTTCTCCTTGATAAAATGCCTATTAACCTCAACATGTTTAGTTCGATCATGTTGGACAGGATTATAGGCAATATCACACGCTGCCTTGTTATCACAATATAACTTCATAGGGCTGACTTGCTTAATATGTAAATCTTGCATCAGATTTCTAATCCACAATAATTCGCATATTGCCTTAGCCATTCCTCTGTATTCGGCTTCAGCACTAGATCTCGCAACTACCTCATGTTTTTTACTTCGCCAAGTAACCAAATTTCCTCCTACAAACGTGAAATAGCCAGATGTAGAACGTCTATTTTGAACTGACCCAGCCCAATCTGCATCTGTATAGCCGTTAATATCCAAACTGTCTCCTTTTGTGAATAAAATTCCCTTTCCTGGAGATGACTTCAAGTAGCGTAGTATACGAATGACAGCATTCATACGTTCTTCGCTTGGGGAGTGCATGAATTGACTAACCATACTCAACGCATAAGCTAAATCAGGCCGAGTATGTGCAAGATACATTAATCTTCCAACCAGTCTCTGATAGCGTTCTTTGTTAGCAGGAACTTGATTTGGATGCACACATAGTTTCAAATTTTCTTCCATAAGAGTGCTAGCTGGACTACATGCTGTCATACCAGTTTCATTCAGTAAGTCTAAGGCATATTTTCTTTGTGACTGAAAATTACCTTTCTTCGATCTTGACACTTCAATTCCGAGAAAATACTTCAATTCACCGAGGTCCTTCATCTCAAACTCACGAGCAAGATGCTCCTGTAGTGTTTTCCTTTCTTCAAGATCATTTCTAGTCACTATCATATCATCAACGTACACAATAAGAGCTGTAATTTGTTCTTCATTATGCTTCAAGAATAGAGTGTGATCAGAGTTACTTTGTTTGTAACCAATAGACTTCATAAAACTTGTGAACCTTCCAAACCATGCTCTAGGAGACTGCTTCAAACCATATAGGGATTTTCTCAACCTACAGACCTGTTTATTACCTTCAGTCTGTAGATTACAGCCAGGGGGCAACTCCATATACACTTCTTCTTGGAGATTTCCATGCAAAAATGCATTCTTTACATCAAACTGGTGTAAAGGCCTGTCAAGATTCACCGCCAGAGATAATAGAAAACGAACAGTATTAATTTTGGCCACTGGTGCGAATGTCTCCATAGAATCAATTCCATATGTTTGAGTGTATCCCTTGGCGACAAGTCTTGCTTTGCACCGTTCAATAGTTCCATCGGCTTTGCATTTAATGTTGAAGACCCACCTACATCCAACAGGTATCTTCCCTTCAGGCAAGTCAACAACTTCCCGTGTTGAGTTCTTTTGAAGGGCCTTCATTTCTTCATTCATTGCCTCCCTCCATTTGAGATCTTTCAAGGCTTCCTGCACACTGTTAAGAATAGATACAACAGATAATTGATTCACAAATGCCTTACTTTCCTTTGACAATCTATGGTAGGATACATAGTTATTTATGGGATATTTAGATTTAGAGTTAAGGACAGGTTCATAACTAACTTTGGGTTTCCCTCTTGTGACTCGATTGGGTAACACTTTTAGGTGAGGTTTAGATTCAGAATTTTCATGAGACTCCGGCATGGAATCGGCTGAAGAAGACAATTGGTTAGCTGGTACATCGTGAGACACTGACGGCGCTTCCATTTGATTTTGAACTTCCATTTGACCTTGATTCTCATCCTCAAAAAATTCTGGACCATCACCAGTCTCATCTGGACACTCCCTGTTATCCATGGGGTTACCATCACTTGGACATTCACCACTAGTTTCCAAGTTATCACTTCTTATAAAATCTAAGTTGTCCAAAGGATGATGTAAAGTCTGCACTTCATCTCTATTCTCCTCCTGAAGTGAAGACTCAAAATAATACATATCATTTTCATGAAATACCACATCAAGGGTAATATAAAGCTTTCGAGAAGGGGGGTGATAACACCAATAGCCTTTTTGATGCAAGGCATAGCCAACAAATACACATCGAAGTGCCCGAGGTTCCAACTTAGTTCTCAAGCCTTTGTGAAGATGCATAAAGGCTACACATTCAAAAACTTTAGGGGACAAATTTGGTATGGTTGGAGCACTTACAGTGTGATGAAGGACATCAAAGGGAGTCTGAAATTGTAGGGAACTAGAAGGTACACGGTTGATGAGTTAGGCTGCAGCGGTGACAGCTTCACCCCAATAACTGGTGGGCATGTGAGCTCCAAACAAGGAAGCACGAACCACCTCAAGAAGGTGACGATTTTTTTCGTTCAGCTACCCCGTTTTGTTGAGGGGTGTAAGGGCAAGTAGTCTGATGAACAATGCCATGTAAATTCAGGTACTGTTTCAAGTCTTGATTGATAAACTCGCCTCCATTATCAGTACGGATAACTTGAATGTTAGATTGGTATTGAGTTGCTATCATTTTGTGAAATTGCTAAAACAAGGAACTCACTTCGCTCTTTGATTTCATCAAGCAAATCCAAGTCATACGAGTGTGATCATCAATAAATGAAACAAACCAACGTACTCCATTCAAAGAAGAAGTGTTTGCAGGCCCCCATACATCAGAGTGAATAACCATAAAAGGAACATGACTTTTATTCATACTAATGGGAAATGAAACACGATGGCTTTTAGCCAGTTCACAAATGTCACACTTAAAATCTGAAACAGTCAATTGCGAAAAAAACTATGGAAACAATTTATGTAAATATCCAAAAGATGCATGGCCTAAACGCATGTGCCACAACCAGATTTTTGAATTCTGAAGTTTATCAGGTGTATTAGCTAAAAAAACTTGAGCCAACTGATTTGAGCTTGCCGGCATTAGATCCAGATAGTAGAGCTTCCCTCTCCTAGTACCATAACCAATTGTCTTCCGAGTCCGAATGTCCTTAAAGACACAAAGGTTGGGCCAAAAAATCCAACACAATTTAAAGCAAGGATTATTTGAGCAACAAACAATAAGTTATGATTAAGGGAAGGGACAATCAGAACTGAATGTAAATTCAAATTTTTTGTAAGAGAAATTGAACCTTCTCCGAACACGGGAGAAGGGGTACCATCGGCTGTGGACACTATATGTTGGTCTGAGGATTTTATTGATTGAATAGGATTATTGTCAAAGGTCATGTGATTTGTGGCACCTAAATCAATTATCCATTCACTATGACTAACAGAGGTATGAAGAGCTTTACCTACATTCCCAGAAGTAGCAATGAAAGAGGAAGCTTTCTCAGGATTACTGGTGGAAGCATGACTAGGCTCAACCACAACAACAGAAGCATGATGGTTTGTCTTTGAATTTCGTTTGCGAGGTGCCTTGGCAAAATCCCACCATTCTGGATATCCAATCAATTCATAGCACCATGACCTAGTGTGTCCGGTTCCACCACAATGAGTACACATACGTTCTGGTCGTGCAGCTCCTATTTCGTAGCTGCGATTTTGTGATCCAAATGGCTGATTATGATCATGATTCAGTGGACTAGATGTGCGATCTGGTTTCAGGTTTGTTTGTAGTTGTTGATACTTGACTCGGCGAGCTACCATAGCAGATGGCTCTGAATGTTCAGGTTCGCCATTCAATGCAGCTTGACGAACAGAATCACGATGAACATACGCATAAGTTTCTTCAAGATCCAGTACAGGATCCCTCCTGAGAATCTCACCTCGAATTTGTTCAAATTCTGCATCTAGTCCATTCAGAAAAATATGCACCCATAGTCTCTCAACTGATTGTTTATAGGCAATAACATCATCGGGATCTTTCATGACAATTTTATCAAGATGATCTAGCTCTTGAAAAATTTCTATCAGATCACCATAATAGGTAAAAAGAGGACGACCAACCTGTTTGGTAGAGAATGCTCGTTGATTCAGTGCAAAGAGTTGCGATTCATCTGCCCCGTCATAGAATGCTTTGGCAAGAGCAGTCCAGATTTCACGTGCAGTAGGCAATCTAAGATAGCGTTTCATAATCTTCGGTAACATAGAGGTCAGTAACCATCCCTTGACCTTTTGATTTTCAGCATACCACTTCGCATAGGAAGTATCAGTAACCTTTGGAGATGTTTTACTCGTAAGATATTCAAGCTTTTCACGCCCTGCAATCTGCATCTCCATGATTTGAGACCAGATATCATAATTGGTTTCGGTAAGGATGACATTAGTTGTGAAACTAGGGTTTTCTGATTGAACATGGATAATTGGTACAGAGGATGATTCGGGTTTGTCATTAGTCATGGTGCGAGGGATATATGAGAATTCAGGCTGTGATGATATAGAATGAATAAGAATACCCGCACTAATACCAAGTCAAAAATACAGAGTTTGTGAGGAGAATACTCCTATGATATTTTTCTATTACTGGCTGGGCATAAATAGCCACTGTACAAAGCTTTTGATCCTATAGTTTAGGACTGATTGACTATCTATAAGGAAACAATAGCTGTCGAGATACAATCACATATTTACAGGGATTTTAGTAATTCTAGTCTATCTGTACAGCTAGCAGTAGAAACAAATTAGGGGCTAGAATATTGGAGAACCAACTTGGAGATAATTACTCCTAATTGTCAACAGTCTTGACCCACTCCCACCTATATATCATGCTTTTCATAGATGAGAAAAGAAAAATATAAACAAACTTCCCAATATTATGTTTCTTGTTGTTTTGGTTTATAGAAAATGTACACATTTTAAGTGAGAGTTAAGAAGATTTATGCTTTCTCTAATATCGGGAGTTTAAAAATATTTAAAATTTCAATTCTTTTTAAATTTTCTTAGCCATCAAGTATAACATAAAGTGAATACTATATAACATCTCTGAAATTTTACGTATTTAAACTAAAAATCTACCCCAGACCGCCCAAATTGAATGGCCAAACCATCCTAAGCCAACGGGGGAGGGCCGAGCCACCGGCCAACGGCTCTTGGGGGTGGCTCGGCCATCCCCTTGTTTCTCTTTGGGGGCTGGCCAAACCAAACCCCATGGACCATAAGGGTGGTTTTGGGCCACCGCATACTAGCCAAGGAGGTGGCTCTGCTACCCCCCTTAGCCAAACATGGGTGGTCGGGCCATCTCCATTTGCCCAAAAGGCCTCCTCCTCTTTATTTTTTTTTTCAAATTTTTTTATTAATATTTTAATATCTTTAGTTTTTTTTTTTTTTTTTTTTATAATTTTTAATTTTTATTAAGGCGTACTCACATGACATGTGAAATTCTTTTAAATATTTTGACGAAAAGATTGACGGAGTTACCATCCTTTATCTTTCCCCAAAATTAAGGTACTACCTAAAGTGACTTTTATATAGTCGTTAAACCACGTTAAGCAAAAAACGATTACCTCTTACAAAACAGCACACGAAATATCAAGCAGCATATAAATTTGGTGTAATTCCAAGATTACCTTTAATTGATGTTGCCATGACAGCAAGAAGATGACTCTGTGTTGACCTTCAATTCATCAACACCTCTATTTCACGGACCACAATAAATTGAAAAAAGGAACGAAATTACGGTAATTTATTGAAAAATTTTTGGTTTGGAAGAAGCCAAAACAGAATTAGAAGCTTTTGGCTTAACGTTTTTTTACCTCCTACACGGTGTCGTTTGGCTTAAAATTTTTAGAAATTAATCTTGGTCGCAGCATGATGGGGTGGGGGGATTGGACAGTTCCACTTAGTAAAGACTGCTTCACTCAATTTGTGTGATTTACCATAATCAGGCGAAGAGGATACTTCGGTTGATATGTAGGTATATAGGATGGTTATAACTTAAACGGGCCAAGAGTTGTCTTTTCCATTAAAATACTGTCTCTTAGCGAAAAGACAATAACTCTTTAGACTATTTATATTTGTGATTTTAAAATCTTGAGAGAAAGCGAACTCAGATGTCAAGTGTCTTCACTTTGATGCATTGTAGATTTGCGGCCTTTAAACGTAGCGTCAACATTATTTTTGTATTTGGTGGATTGACATGTAGCATCGTAAGAAGATTTTTGCTAATAAGGAATTCAAATCCTTTTAATTAGATACAAAATGATGAGAAGTCTCCCATTGTATAATTGTGATTCATTTTTCATTGTCTATTTTTCAACTTTATGAACTCAAAGATGAGTCCCAAATCAGGACTTTCAAGGCTTATGCGTATCCACAATTTGAAAGATAAGCAAGTTCATCCATATCACTATCACGGAAATGGAATTGTATGCCTATCATGAAAGATGGCATCGTCAAGATCTTCCATTTCAAAATTTCTTGAAAGAAATTCTCCTAGTTTTCATGCAATAATTAAGGGCATATGACACTACTTGCGTAAGATGTCATCTACCATCATCACACTAGAAAAATAAATTTGTCTCACTAAGTCTTATAATTAAATGCAGTGATTTAACAGGTTATTTTTCTAAATCCAAAAGAATAAATCCACTTATTCAAATTTTCGATACTATTGACGGGATGCATGTTTTCCATGTCGGGTAAACAACCACTCAATTTCTCCACACAGTGAGTGGAATTGTATTTTGGAGTTAGTGCTCGGCCGTTTTTAGAGTTAGGGACCTCGACACAATATTTATAAGGAATTAATTTCATTATTGACCCATCATTAAAAAATGCGAGATTAATAGCCCTTAAATCTGTCAACAAGCACTCAAAACTCAATTTTTTTAAAAATAATTAAATAAAATTCGCGTAGCCAAACTCAACGCTTCGAAGTCACAAGTGTGACAACTTTTATTGTATAATTCAAGAAAAACCATAACAAGCACAGGTAGATTAGATAAACTAAAAATACAGCACAGAAAATGATACAAGCTTTATGGAGAAAAAGCATTATTACACAATCTTCAAATTAAGGTACTACCTAAAGTGACTTTTATATAGTCGTTAAACCACGTTAAGCAAAAAACGTATTTACCTCTTACAAAACAGCACACGAATATCAAGCAGCATATAAATTTGTGTAATTCCAAGATTACCTTAATTGATGTTGCCATGACAGCAAGAAGATGACTCTGTGTTGACCTTCAATTCATCAACACCTCTATTCACGGACCACAATAAATTGAAAAAAGGAACGAAATTACGGTGAATTTATTGAAAAATTTTGGTTTGGAAGAAGCCAAAACAGAATTTAGAAGCTTTTGGCTTAACGTTTTTTTACCTCCTGCACGGTGTCGTTTGGCTTAAAATTTTTAGAAATTAATCTGGACCGCTCCTTACTTTTACAGCAGATCTGGACCATTCCTTACCTCACTTATAATTACTCATAAAATTAGCCCTCCCGCTCCTTATAAAACACGGCTGAAGAAAAAAATGGCTGAGGAAATCTGCAGAAGAGGCCTTCGTCAAGCCAGAGACTCAGGTATCTGTCTCCATCTCTTCGTTCATCTTCTTTGTCAAATTCTCGCCCCCCATATTTTTCAGTAACATCTCTGAAAGCTTAGGAGTTAATGAGTCTCTGAAATATTTTACTTCTGTGGGGACTGAACCCAACGCCAGCGCACAAGAGATTGAAAGTCTGATGTTTATTAAACCGTTTGAGTTTTTTTTTTTTGTTAGTATTGATACTACATTATCGGAGGATAACAACAGGGGGAGGGGAATCAATGTGATTGAATCAGAGGGATGCCGATAAGGGTTATAAATTTAATATTTTATTATGAAGAAGTAAAGATAGAAGTTTGTTACATCAATATTTGTAGTGACTGTTTTATTGATTTGAATTAATCAGTATTCTTAATAAAGAAAGCTTGCAATGTAAGTGGTATATAAAAAATACAAAAAAATTGTTAAACAATAATCTCTGGATTACTCTTTTTATGGAGAATTACAGTGGACCCATAAAATCCGGTAATGTGTGTAGTGAAGGGGGTGGTCTTCGTCTGGGAATATAATGTGTATTTGGTTGTTGTTATGAAATTGGACGTGCTTTCTATTGTGGGTGGTTGTTATACCGGATGATGGGTATTTCAGGTGATTTAGGAATTATATCGAGTGGAGTAGCTATGGTTGTGAGCTGTGTGGTTTAGGATCGGTTATGATCAGATCGTTAGAAAAAAAAAAGAGACATAGAATAATGTATAGGGTCACTGCGGAGAAGAATGTGGATTGTGGCTGGGCGCAGAATGACATGATCGAAGACGGGGGGCGGGGGTAGGGGTGCACGAAGTACCAGGGTGGCGGAATGTAGCACCGGACGGCGTGAGAGAGAAGGGAGAGTTTTGTAGTGTGCATGAGGTAGGCAGAGATACACGAATAGTTGTTTTTTCTATAGGTCATGTTACCACGAAGCAGAGTAAAACAAAAAAGAGACTGAAATTAATTACTTGCTTAGTTCTCAAACCTTCAATTCTCATGTGCCATTTCCTTTTTTACAGACAAACCCTATGACCTAAGATTATACCCTATGTTTCTCTTACACTAAACTCCATCTTTTAATGGAATAATAGTAGGGATAACACATTTGTGAAAGTATTGTGAACGATGAAATGTTTATTGTTGTTTATCTGCATTAAAATGTTAGGCTCATATTCATGAGCTTGACTCCGAGATATCTTACTTATTAAGTCGTGGACTTACCTAGTTGTTGTTTCCCCTTTTCACCTGTTGGACAATTTTTATTAGGCTTCTAGTTTTAGCAGGTTCTCAGCTGAGTTTATAGGCTATAGTCGTTCATCAGGCAAGCGAGGTCTTCAAGAAGTTGTAGCTTGTCCTTGTTGTATTGTAAGCTGTTGTTTTGTGAGTTTTGTAATAGCTAACTCAAAATTGTTCCAAAATGTTGTATGATTCGGAAGAAAGTGTTTAAGAAGATACTAGACTCTTTTAATTCTTATAATTTTGTTCTTATTCTTTTTTATGTTTATGGGGAATATAGTTAATTTCTCGTTAGTCTGTTTCTTGTAGTCACACGATACTGCAAGAATTGGTTGTCATTTTCAGTTTAATTGGCTTAATCGGCTCTTTGGTGAATCCGACCGAACTAATTATACACTAGAGTGGACAAATCTGTTTCCTGAAATTTGTTAACCAAAAAGCTTAAAGTCAGATAAACATTATAATTTTCTTTATGCAACTCGCCTCAAACTTATATCCTGTTCCATCTACAAAATAAAAATGACTCGCTCTTAATTATAGTGTATGATCTTGCATAAATTTAATGAACGAAATCAATTCTCGATTCTACCTTCTAACCCAATTCAAGCTCAGACATTCGCCCTTTTCATTATTGACAGACCTGACCTTTCATTCTACTCACCCATTTGAATTTTTAGCAATTCAACATTGGCAAAAACCAGCAAACTCCCTGTAATGTAATATCTCTCCATTTCTAGTCTATTTCTACACTTCTCTCTTTCCTCTTTTTAACCCAGAATATGAGAATTAACCATTGATTTTTACAAATTACGGGGTAATTCTTTTTCATAACTACTAATATTATAAACTTTTCAGATCACGCGAGTTTTAGTAAATTAAAAACTTTCCTTGTTGGTATTATTTTTGTTTGTCTTCTTTTGTTAGCCGCTCAGGACATTCCGTTCACTACAGAATTTCTAATAAACGTTTCACCTGCTTTTCTTATGAATAATTTCTTTTGAACTACTTCAATGATCCCATTCTTCTCTTAGTTATTTTCCAGAGTTTCTGCTAAATGTTGATTTCTCCTTTGGATGGTATTGTAGTGTTTTTCCTCTTAAGAATCTTTTCTTTGATTTATTAATTATGTTTTTGGTGATATTTACTTTAACTTACAGCTTGTAATCAATCATTATTTATTATGATTTATCATGTCAATAATTTTTACTTGTTATTATTTCTTACTATACTGTCCAATTCTACCCCTATACCTTGCGTTCTAATCACGAAAACAGGGAACTCAAACCTCCGTTTCCACGTGACAATCTACCACCATTCAATAATCATTCTCATCGGTACATACTTTTTTTTTTTTAAAGCACCACGTAAACTGAACGGACTTAAAGAGCAGATCATCCATCACATTTTTTGCGACAACAACGAAGCAGTTGCACAATCCAAATAACCAAGAAACCATAAGAG
>FXXK01002868.1:18516-28759 GCA_900184695.1 Betula pendula
CGTTTCTCATATTGGCATGTGTTTTCTAAAGATGTTCAGATCAATCTTTGTAATTATTTCAGGATGATACCTGCGTTATGCTATGTTCAGTATTTAGTGTTATTTAGATCAGTCAATAATGGGGATTTAGTATGAATAAGTTCCGACCATCTTTTTTTCTCTCTAGAAAATATACAAGTAATCTTATGAAGCATGCATTCTTTATTCGCTCATACAGTTCCCTTTTGTGAGGTATAAAACACCTCCTCTCTTATACTATTATGTTCATGAGACCTACATCTCTGCCTTATTCATATTATATTATTTATATATCACATAAATTATAAGATGGAAGCAGGTTATCATAGTGCTTTCTCTAGTATTTACCTACAGTGCGTATCAATTCAATTACATTTTAAAAAAAGTAAAAAAATCAATGCTTAAGTCATATAGTTGTATCCTTAGTTCTGACAGGAGAGATGATATCTACCATATGAATATTACAATGAGAATGGATAAACATTGTGTACAGGCGTTGGACACAGTAGGCAGCAATACTTGTACCACCTCACAGGTTGAACTATCATCCCACAATCGTACAAAAGATAGCACTAACTAAGAGTCTTATACAACAGTGTACGAATGAAATGCACGGTAGCCGTCAGTAATAGCATGGGCACCAAACGGAAATATCTAGGGATCAAGCAACTCAATCTTCTCAGTACCTGCGGCAAATTACAATTAATTTGATATGTGACTAAAGAAGTCTAGTGCAACATGATTAAATAGTGAATAGGTGAGGTGAGTCAACAGATTCATATTGTACTAATCAAGTCACTGTAGTTTCGATAATTATTCCGAAGAGATCCTTAGATTGTACATCGATTATTACAGAACCGCTCGTACAGGTAGTTTATTTTGGAACATTTAGAAGCAGCTGATGAGAGTAAGAACATGTGGTCAGTAAAACATCAGAAATAGTTATACATAGCTTCGTACCAGTACGAGCATCGATGCCTCTACATTTAGAGCGTTTACCGCCAACTATGATCCCATGACCTTCTCCAAATATATTTTGTAGTTATGAAAGCATATATTCATATAACCATGTTGAAGTGAACCTATCAATTCACTCTCTCATGACTATATGCGTTCACACTTTATATCAAAAAGGTATGGAGAAAGCTCTAGTTTGTAGACACATAAACATATTTAAGCACTGCTCCACAAATCGTATGAGCAATATAAAAATAAAAATAAGCACATATGCAGCATCAAATACGAGTGACTTTGTTACCTTTTAACTAGGAGGTTCTTTGCGCGTAGCGAAATTCGTAAATTCATACTAATATGTGTCTATCGAAGATCAAGTTAAATATCTCAGTATATGCAGTATTACTTAGACGCTAACAAAAATTGCTGTATGTACGATCACTGCCACTCTAGCCCTATACTCTTAACCTACAATATTCAGTACATCATACATTTACTTCATGATAATGAATAAAAAACTCCTAAACTACATTTAAATTGAGCGTGTATCTATGATGTCTCAATTAAACACAATTAAAAATCACTAGAATCACTCTGAGGTGCCATGTCTCTGGTCAACAGGATATATGAAATATATTTAACAACCCATATGTTGCGTGGGTTACGCATCTTATAAATCGTTACTTCGTTTCACTTTTTATCTCATGTTGCACACATATTTTATCTATCTACACGCTTGGTGATGCGCATCGGTTACTCTATTTGATCATATACGCCTCTTAAATCTCTTCAGGGGTATACTTAGCGCAGGGACAATATAGTCATGCATTACTCTGTATCCCTATGAATTATTTTATTTTTTCTTTTATATATTCATCATCTTATCGTATCAGTTAATCACTTCTAGGGAAACACATTCTGCAGAGAGATACAATTGTGGCAAAGATTCATTCTGCAGAAAATCTAGCAGACCCGTTCACTAAAACTTTGCCTTATAAGGTTTTTGAAACTCACTTAGAGGGAATGAGAGTTAGGAATATGCCCAATTGGAATTAAGGGCAAGTGGGAGATTGTTGGGGATTATGCCTTAAATCATAAGATTGTAACATGTTGACTTTGTAGTTTGTAATAAATAAATGAATATTATTTATTGAATATATATTTGAGCATATTGCATATAATCTTTTGTATGATCTTTTATGATTGTCGCCATACGAAAGGTCTAAAGAATGCATTAGATATGGTCTATGGGTGGTGATAAGTGCTGAATGTTATACATTCAAGCCCCTTAACTCGCATGTGTTATACCTTAGTTTGTGTTATTATTTAATGTTTTCGCTGTGTTTAGTGTTGTCTTATCTTTTAGGTCTTAAATGGAAACACATGCAGATCTTGATCATTAAGCCTAAAGAGACAACAAAAGGAAGTTGAGGAGCTGAGGAGAAGCCCTGGGATCGATCGCAGACTACCAGGGATCGATCGCAGCCAGGGATCGATCGTACCAGTCAGGGATCGATCGTAGAAAGCAGGGATCGATCCCCATCGGAGCTTCCAGAACGTGAACAGCTGTTTGACAGCTAATAGCGGTGGGGATCTTTCTTGGTCCAAAGTTGCGGCTTGCCAGCACATTGTGGGCGCCGAAATCACCTCTCAGAAGACTCCTAGCAGCTGAAACCTTAGATCTTTGGCTTGATCTTTCCTTAAGAAAGATCAAGCCTCATTTTTGTATATATTGGATGTTTGAGTCCGAGAATGATATAGCTTAGCTTAGTTTTCATTCCAGAAAGTTTTTTTTAGCTTTGTTTTGCTTAGTTTTACTTCTGTCCAGTAGGTAGAACTCCTCTCTAGCACTTGCCTTCCTTAGGAATGGGTTTCTCCAAATTAATGGAGTTTTCCATTTCCTATATGGGGAACTAAATCCTTTTTAGGGTTTTGATGTAAGCTCAATCCAAGTGCTATGAGTTGAGTAGTTTTAGCTTGGTTTTTGTACAAATGGCATGGAGATTGTATATGCTTATGAATTTTGCTTAATGATCATACCATTTGAAATATATGTGGTTCTTTGTCTATGAAGAATTATTTATGTTTTGATAGATTTATGAGATATGCAATGATACTTTTTTACTTGATATTGTGTGAACTTGATAGGGCATGCTATGGACCACAACTCAATTCCATGTTAGCTTAACTTAGAATAGAGGGAAAGAGGGGTGGAAACCTAAGATGTTTTATGCTTTTTCCATGATTTTGGGTAGGCTATTAAGAGGGTTTATATTGCATGCTAAGGAACATAGGCTAAATCACATGTAGATTAGGTGAGTGGCTTGTGTAAACTTTTGATGTTTTATCATTTCCTTTGATAGTATATTCTTTATGAGATGTTGTGAGGATTGACACCTTTCACACACTCTAATCCATGCTTTTGTGTGAAATCCATGCTAAGATTAGTTCTCTTGTGGTATAAGGATTGAGTGAAATCAATTCCCTATACCTCCCTACTCTTTTAACTTAAAGTTGGATAACTTAGTTTAAAGGCTTTCTAGTTGTTTAGTTTTTAGTTTAAAAACTCAAACTCTTGTGTTTTTGAAAAGTTAAGTTAGAATTGATCTTGAGAATTTCATAGCATAGCAACCAATACAATCTCAGCGGATCGATACCCTCCCTTAGAGCTATCCTACAAGGATTTGATCTAATACGAGTGGTTTTATAAATTTCAAAATCGTGCGCATTCATATACGTATCAATTTTTGGCGCCGTTGCCGGGGATTGTTTTTCAAACGGTTGTTTATGAAGTTTTTAGGTTTACCTTTAGCTTGATTTTTGTGCATAGTGTATATTCTGTAGATAGTGTGTTTTTGTAAAAAAATTCGTCTCTGTTTCAATTTTTGGTTTTAGTGTTTTGTCTCTGGTTTCTGCTCTGCATCTGCCTATTCTGTTCTGCAGAATTGGTCAGGGATCGATCGTAACCCTGCTGAGCAGTAGCACTGAGGCTACTGCTGCAAGGCAGAGACTAATGCTTTATTTATTTGTTTTCCTTTTTATTATTCTGCTTTAAACGTGTGTTGTATATATTCTGTGTACTGGTTTCTGTTTAAATTTTCTTTCTGTTTCAATTTTTTTCTTTTGGTTCTGTTTTGCCTCTGCTGTTTCGGTTTCTGCAGGAGTGCATCAGGGATCGATCGTAACCCCCCTGGGATTGATCGTAACCCTGCTGAGCAGTAGCACTGAAGCTACTGCTGCAAGGCATAAACTAATATATTTTCTTTATTTTTGTTCTTTTTATTATTCTGCTTTAATTGTATATATATATATTATTCTGTTTAAAGGTGTACTGGTTTATGTTTCAAGAAATTTTTTTTTCTGTTCTGCATCTGCTTCTGCCGTTTCTGTTTCTGCAGAAGTGCACCAGGGATCGATCGTAGCATCTGAGGGATCGATCGCAGAACTTCTGACCAGTAGCACTGAGGCTACTACTGCAAGGCAAAACCGAGTACCTTCTTTAAATTTTTTTTCTGCCATTTTGTTTTATATTTGTGTTGTAGCATAATATATGCTCTTATGCCATGTCTCTGGTGCACACAGATTTTTAAGCAACCCCTGTGGCGTGGGTTACTCTGTAACTCCAAATGATGCTCTTTCCTCTTTTCTCCCTTTGCACACAGATTTTTACAACCCCCTGTGGCGTGGTTTACATACACCTCTTTATGTCTTCATTACCATAGTAGCTCTAAATATTCATGTGCAAACTCTTACTCTAATGTTCATATCATCTTATAAATCTCTGCAATACTTCATTTCTCAAATTAGCAAAGTAGCAAGTCAAAATATCATAAACTTCAACATATAATTATAAATATATCATATCCGCCATCAGATCATAAATCATCAACAAAGCATAAAACTCATCCATCAAATCTTCATAAATTCTCAGAATAGTAGTCAAAAGCACAAACCATATATTGTCACAAGATATCATCGGCTTCGTCTTTTAAAATTTATATTGTTTTCATAAATCTCATAAAAAACATTTATTTTGTTTAGCAAGTACTGATCTTCTAAAAATTGAAAACGAAAGCATGAGAAATACTTTAAGTGTGGTAGTCCTCTCAGTAAGTATCAATACTACCTAATTCCGCTTGTTGAATTAATTCCTATGCCCCAATGCTCTAGCAAGGCCCGCTGCATGATACATTGCTACAACATCAATAACTCTACACATTTTAACTCAACTCAACATACCCAATAACTAGGACACTTGAATACACAAGCATCAATGTGGCCATAAGCAACCCATAGAATTCTAGGGTTCCCAATAGCCTAAGAATCATCTATATAACTAACCCATAGTGAATTACTAGGGTTAGACATCATAAAACCCCAAAATATTAACTATGGAAAAATCTAGGGTTTTGGACATTTACCTCAATTCTTGAAGAATCCGGAGTTGTGCGCTTCGGAACTTCAACCCGATGTAAAGAGAGTTCAAAGCAACGAAAACCCTAAGAAAATAATCAATACTAAGCTACACATTCGAAATTATAGCCCAAGCATTGAAGATTTAGAGTTTCAAGAATTTTTACCTTGAATCGATCGGTGGAAGTACGTTTCTAACGCCAAGAATCTTGTTCCCGGGGTTAGAAACGTGTTTAGAGGCTCTCCAAGATCAATACCCCATGTTTGGGTATGAACCCTATGAGAGAGAAGAGAGAAAATGTGTGAAGAGAGAAGAAAAATCGGAAAAATGGGCTGAAAAACGCGTTTCAGCCTATTTATAAGTGAGTGAACAGTGCCACCGTCCGGACCCTCAAATGGACCGTCCGGACGATAGTGCATGGTCCGTCCGGACCCTTATGCGGACGATCGCTACTGAGTAAATAGTGGAAGAGGACCGTCCGGACGACCTGCGGACGCTGCTGCAGACGGTCGACACTGCCAGCTCGTTTTGACCCTCAAAAAGTTGGAACTGGAAAATTTTTGTGAAATACAAAGTTGTAGGTTTTTGAGTCAGCTTTCCAATGACATAAATTTTGTCTCAATTGGAGAAAAGAGGGAAGTATCAGTTAGCCTCTTCCATTATTGAATGTGCTGAGTTTGAAAAATAATGTAATATTGTGGAAGAAAAATCATTAGGTAAGGATAACTGTAATGTAATATTTTCGCTAATCATGCAATCTATTATCAGCAACAAAATGCTTCTTACCACAAGGAGGAAACCAATCTTTCTCAAAAGTTAGTATTGTTTTACCCTTTAGGTTGGCTGAAATGTAAGAGCCTACAAGATATTTGATGTGATATGTCTAGAGTTTATTATATAGCCTTCTAGAGTCAGAGGATTGTTATCTCCTAACGTCTGTGCAATTCTGCTATAGTTATGGCCGATGATATGGCCAATAGTATCCTTTCTTCTATCCTGCTGGGGAATGTCCGGCAAGAATGTATATTGCTATATAAGTCAAAAGCAATAATACTATCTTTAGAAACTGACAATTGTACGGCTAGTACAGAGGACGGCATCACCTTTCATAATAGAGATAAAAGACAAGATCCAATTTGAACGCAGATCAACCCTTCAAGATGTCCATGAAAAGAGATAAATAAAACAAAGTGAAACTTAATGAGGATCCTGGGGACTTTTCGACAGCGAGATATCTTAATGGCTTTGACAACCATGTTAAACACTGCTCAGAAAATTAGCATAAGTGAGATAAACTTGCGCTCATTGTTCATCCATATGAAATATGACTATTTTAAATATATTGTGTAGGGGGCATGATTACGTAATCACCTAACTACTCTCGCTTCTCTCATGCGATAAATTCAAAAGCAGTAGATATATTTCAGTTCGCCTAGAGATCTCTCATAAGGCCGGTATGTGCTGATCGAAGCTGATAATACAAAAAGGACACAGAGCTAGACTTCCTAAAAATTAGCATGAGGGAAAGACTAATGTTTTCAGATAATATCCACAGCCAAACATATCACATAATTCTAAGACTTGTATGTCATCATACTATCCACATGTATCCTACGCTTTCATAGAACAAGGCTTCCCCACATAGGTATCCAAAGACAAAAGTCTATATTTTTGTTTGTGATCAAGTTTGTTTGGGTAACTAGGTCCTAAGAAAATCAAGGCAAACTTCACCCGGTGGTCGACGTAGAACTTCCCCATTTTTGTTAAGGCCCATCACGACGTCATTCTTTATGTCAATATCAAAAGCTTCGTAAGATTCCGCGTTACTCTACTATTTCTCCAACCCACGGAGTGAAACACCGCGTGGCATATGTTATAGGGAAAGCGGCAAGCACCATCAAAGTAAACGCGATTTTCAACGTTCAAAGCTTCTCCTTCCCTTGCACATGTTAGGCTGAGCCACTTCCGCAAGCTCCCATCCTCCATATCAAACGAACGATCACTTGTGAAACGGGGCCTGTTTGGCAGAGTGTGTCTGGCAGTGTAGATGCCCAATTCAACGATAATACGAGTAGGAAACGTCTTGATGACATAGGGAGGCAGGGGCCATTAAAAGACGGCGCATTCGAAGGTATAATCTCGACTAGAGGTTAAGAGTGTAAACAAGTAGGAGGTGTCGGGTCATAATCATACTAAGACAGGCTTACACAAGTGCTCACAATTTGTAATCATCGGTCTTTGGGATCTACCAACGTCAAGAGATGAATATATTTAACGCCACGGCCAAATTGTGAGCCCGGAAGGATATAGCTTTTTGATAGGGGTCAAAAGAAAATTAAACCAACTTTGTCAGCCACAAATATTTTGTGAGCAAATTAGGCATTAGATGATCAATAGGTTCAACATGAATCTGTGGGTCTATTTCTTGATCGAGAGAATGCAAGTCCAGGTGTTTGGTGAGAATTGTTGTGAGAGAATGGCTCATGCAGAGATGGAAGTGAGGCCGGTGTTTCTGAGTCCGGTAGTCGGAATGGATCGAGGAGAATGTGGTGGGGGTTTGGATTTAAAAGAGCGCGATTTGAGGTGGGTGGGATGAGTGGGGCTGGAAATTGAGAGAACCATGTCTTGGAACGCACCTGAATCTGAATGAGCGATTCACCCGGCAGTCTTTGAGAGGTTCGATGTCAACTCGAGATTGTCTAAGACATTGTCGTTTTCTTTTTGTGGGCAATTGAGGAGTAGTTAGGGTATTAATGAATTGCTGAACCCAAATCATAGTGTGGTTGGCTGGACTTTGGGCAGTGACAATACATGAGGTCAACCCCGTTTTGCAAATATTTGTTTTCTAAAAGATTATTAAAAAAAAAGGCTTGGGTCATGAAAGTGGGCCCCTGCCCCAATGAAAGACTCGCCGAGAAGTGGGTATGAGCTGCATAAGTAGGCCTGATCCAGTTACATCATAAAATTAATAAATAAAGTAAAAGGAGAACAATCCCTACGTTAGTTTGAACAGATCGGTTGCTCAAATATTTCCTAAATATGAAATATTTTTAGAAACATATTCAGGCCGAACCCAGAGTTACTGAGAATTGATAACCACAGAAGGTGTGAAGTTAAAAGACTGAAAAATGATACGGGAGTATGAGCAGCAGGAGTTATAACCCCCCCCCCCCAACAGAAAAAGGGTTGAAATCATCGTACTGAAGCAGTATGTTACTCTAATCTAAAAATCCACAACAAAAAATTAAGGAAGCCATATATAATAATGATCCGGAAAAAATTTGATTTGATTGAGGGGTGTGTGTTCGGTGGCCCCGGGTAGAGAAACACCCGTCTCTCCTCCCAAATCAAAGTAGACCATATTGTAATGAAGAAAGAATAATAAATACCCACGTTGTCAGCAAAGTGATCGCTTGCATATGTTTTGTTGGAAATAGATTAGGGCTTTTGACGAGATGGCATCACTGCACCATGGAAGCAATCAGAGTAGGCGATTATAGATCATTATAATTTTTTGCCTTGAAGCACTGCCATTCTTGCCAAGGATGGTGATCTGCTTTTAGTTCTTACAAGTTAAACGGTTTTACTGAATAGCATGACGAAGCCTTATACTTACACTTGACTAATAATTTTTGTATTTTTTATTATTATTTATTTTATGTTTTTATTTTATTTATTTTTTTTGAAATAGAACATTTACAACGTCTTTTTTAATTTTATTTTTAACTATCTTTCTCCACCCTGGCTGAAGGGATGTGCTAATTTTTCTTGCATAGAGCGCTATGGGATGATAATTAAAATTTTTTGCTCGACATAGATTATATTAACAGAAAGGTCCTCTGTTTATCATTTCTCAGCGTAATTATACATTCCTTTTACATAAGAGAATTACTTGTTCTGGCGGTCTCTACAACCTTTAAGCCTTGAAGATATGTGCTTAAGTAAGTTTAACGAGTTTGCTGTATCCATTAAGCTTTGGATCAATATTTGTAAATAAAAATATAAAACAATCAATATTACTTTTTTATACCACATACATTAGTAGTATAATGACACTTCTTTGTAATATTAAGGACCTAATTAAAAGGATATTGGTATTGTTTTCTCTCTGTTTTAATTAATCTAATACATTTTTTTGTAATCAATTATTTGTATTCCTTATATAATATTTAAAAGTATTCAAAATTATTTTATTCCTCTGACTCACTCATTAAATTGCCTAGAGATAGCAATAGTCTCCACACTCACTAATGTACATTGTTGTGTTTATTTTGTATTTTATTAATGTTGAAAGACCCTCCAATTTAGTAGTAAAGATCAAATAAAATTTTTCTTTTTATTCAATCAAACTCTCACTGTTTTGACTTAACTTACCTGTAATATACTGGTAGATTAGAAGACATTCAAATTTCTGATGTGAGAAGGCATAGTCAAAACAGTTTACATTTATAGTTTCTTTTCTTTTTTTTTTTTTTTAGAAAATTTAGCATATTTGCCTTCAATACTACCATCAATTGACATAGTCCTTCAAAGCAAATACACTTAGTAAGATAAAATTAGAAATTCTAAAAAACAAACTTAAAATTAAAAAAACCAAAATTTAAAAAAAAAACCTAAACTACCCATTGAATTTTCATTTTTTTTAAAAAAAACATATAAGATTTTCGTTTAAATATAATATTATATTAATTCATTAGGCTAGAAAAAACTAACGTTGTTTTTTTATTTTTTTTAAAAAACCTACACCCAATTGGGAATTCCAAATAAAAAAATTATAAGATTTTTGTGTAGAACAATATTTTAAAAATAATTAGAAAAAATTATTTTAGATTATTATTATCTATTATGTTCGAATTC
>FXXK01002869.1:7685-19632 GCA_900184695.1 Betula pendula
AGGATTTGGGGAGAATATCCTCAAAGTACGTCTCTTTCAAGACCCAGACTGGGTATCATTTGATGATGGGTCCAAGTGAAGTAACAATTGGGCTCATTTGACAATATATTTTTTTTAAGAAAATTATTTTTTATTTTTTAATTGTGATGTGATATAAAAGTAAAAATTGATTTAAATATTTTATGTTTTGAATTGTTTGTTATTTTTTTTTTTTTTTTTAAAGAAAAGTAAAAAAGCAATACCAAAAAGTACTTTAATTTTTGGACCGCATTAAAGGGAAACTTCTCTATTAAATCGGCTTACCTCAACAAAGTCCAAAATGTTAAATCACCACTTATCTCAAAAACTTAAATTGGTAGGAAGAGGTAAATTCAATAATTTAATCAATACTTTAACATTCTCTTTCACGTATGAATTCAAATTCCTTTTTAATAGGTGAGGCATAACATGTGGAATATTTAATTGAAATTTGAGATAAATGACGAAGTCAAGGTTCGAACTTAGGACCTTTGACTCTGATACCATGTTAAATCATCACTTATCTCAAAAGCTTAAGTTGATAAGAAGAGGTAATTTAATCATTTAATCAATACTTTAACACATAATAGCCTATAGCTCATTCTTTCCCTCTTTATCCAAAATTATGGGGATAGTTGTGGAAGGAAAAGATCCCTGAGAGACTAAAACATTTAATTTGGAAGATTTCGTGCAAAATGTTACCAGTGATGTCTTCCCTGGGTTCTTTCATCCAGTTGCAAGGAGAAGACCTCTTTTGCCCTCTCTTTCTTTCAAAGGTAGAAATGCATGAACATTTTTTCCTAAAATTGTCACTTCTCCATAGTAATGTGGAGGGAGTCCCCTGCCCATTGAAATCTCTTTTTTTGCTGGAAATCACATTGTCAAGTGGATCATGATTTTTCTCTCCCCTATTGTTTCTTTTATGTTCGGTTTATTTCGACGTAAAATCCTATTTTTTGGTGTTTGGTACGAAAGAAAATCTTGGTCAAACCAAAAATATTTTCGGTTGATCCAGAAAACCTCTTTTAAGATACGTAAAATAGTTTCTCTTTTCTATTTTCATTAACTATTTTTCGAGTTTAAGCTTCTCTTTCTCTCATGCACTCTCTCTCACAGTTCATTCTCTACCGCTGTTAAAAGTTGTCGCCCGCCTCTAGAATTCGCCACCAGTCGCCATTGGAGATCACCGGATTCTGCCACAGGAGTTCTCCAGAAGTCGTCAGCCATTTTCGTCGCCAAAAATGTTTTCAGCTGAAATCATTTTTTTGAAAAAATGATTTTTGTGAAAATAATTTTTTTTAAAAAAACATTTTACGTCAAACAAACGGAGCCTTAATATAGACTCTAAAGATACTCATGATTTTATTATTCTTGCAGCTTTAGCTATAAAAATTAAGGCCAGTAAAAAGATAAAAATTGACCTTATAAATTTTTCAATAAGACAAAAATACCCTAAAATTTGAACAAAATAGTAATACTCAATAATTTTATAATTTTTATTAAGAAAAAAAAGAATATATATACTATATATATATAATATATATAGTATATATATATATATACTATATATATATATATATATATTATGTATATATATATACTTTTTTTTTCAAGTTTTTAAATTTGGCCAATTGGGTGGTAGTTTTTTTTTTTAAATTAATTTAATTTTTTTAATTTTTAGTTTTAGTTTTATAGAATATGATTAATCATGTCTGGATCCGCAGGAATAGGCAGTCCAAGGCCATCCCCCCCGCCAAATTCTATTCAATTAGGGGATCAAGCAAAAAAGCTCTTCAGAGAACAAGAATGCTTGGCTATCTATTTAGATATCCCCCAATCTGAAGCTTGGTCACCTCCTCCCCAGGATTGTCTCAAAATAAACTTTAATGTGGCCGTTAGAGGCTCTCTTCCGTTTGTGCTGCTCTTTCTCGCGATCCAAACGGCGACAATCTACATATATTGATGGATAAAATAAATATTGTTGACCCATTAATGAGAGAAGTAAGAGGCTCTCTTCGGGCTATCAAGAAAGCTCAGATTTGGGCGTTGCTATTGGAGAATTGAACCCGTTATAAAGTATGTTTCTTTCCTCTTCTGCTTTTCAGATTTTGAGGTCAAAATAAGGGAAAATTAGATAGAGTGTTAGATTTAAAATTGTCGTAAAGTCATCTATTAAATTGGCTAAATTGAAATCACCCGCTTCTCTCTCCTTTTTTTATGGAGGAGAAGCTCCTCCATCTCTCTAGGTAGAGATTTTTCTCCTCCCCTCAGTGAGGATTTTCCCTCCGCCTCTGGTGCGGCTGATAAGGGAGGAGGGATGGCTCCCTTCCCTTTTCCGTTTGTGTTCCCTTTTTTTTTCTCTTTTTTGCCTTTGTTCCGTCTGTTTTCCCTTTCTTCCCTTTCCTCTGTGTTTTTCTCCCCCCCTTTTTGCTCCCGCTCACCGTCATGGGCCGTCCTCCTCGCGCCGCTCCGCTCGCGTCGCCGTCCGCGGCTCCGCTCCCATCCCGGATTTGGCATGGTGTTTAGATTGGTTTTCAAACCTCCGATCTATCTCCTCCCGCCAGTTCTGGTCCATCAAGCGCCTGTGCCCCCTTGTTCGCCGGCCTTGCCTAGCTTCTAGCCGGCCGTGCGCCGCGACCCGTTCTGCCCACCAGCGCCGGAGGAGTGGTTCACACGCGCCGGAGCCGTGTTCTCATCGGCCGGTCCAGTGCGCGTCTCTGCTGCTCTCTCCCCCGCCGTAGCCGCTGGTTGCCGGAATTTTTTGTTTTGTTTCTGTTTGTTCTTTGTTTTCTGTGTTGTTTGTATTGGGTTATGCCTCCTTGTATTTTACTGCTTAGATCTAGAAGCGAAGGCTTTTGTATTGATTTTAGGGTTGGTACCTCTCCTATATTTCAGTCCTGATCTCGGACTTTGCATGCTTTTCCTGCTCCAAACCTCCATCCGGTGGTTGTTGTTGGTGTTTCGCGGGGGTTCAGATAGGCTCACCCTATTCTGCAATCTCTTAGCCTTTGAAACCGCTTCATGCGGCCCCTTGAGAGGACCGGGTCATTTATTTGTTCCATTTCCTACCCTTTGTATATTTGTTGCACTGTTACTTTTCGATTTGGGACTGTTGTTGGGGAGCCCACCCCTATTTCAATTTAGGATCCTCCACCTCTTTCTTCCTCTCTCGGATCCAAGAGTGGGAAAGATCCCTCCTTGTAACCCTTTCCCTTATTGATTAGAAAAAAAAAAAAAAAAAAAAAAAAAAAAAAAAAAAAAAAAAAAAAAAAGGGTAAATTGAAAATTGAGGTCTAAAATGCAAATCCCAAAAAATAGATACAAGAGGATTTGGAAAATATTTTCCGATATTTTAGTAATAATTGATCAAAGGCCGAGATAGATCTTGGATCAGCCATGTGACAAAATTAAAAATAGAGTTTCAAAAAAAAAATTGATTAAATATTAAAGAATATAACAATGAAATAAATAAATAATCTTCAAAATTTAATTATCATTTAAAACATATAAATAAGGAAAAAGTTCACATAACTCCCTTAAATTTACGCACTCAATTGACAATGTTTTTCTCAAACTTTCAAATTGAGACAATGTCTTCTCCCCAACAAAACTACCGAAAAAATTGTCAATGTCCCCCTCTAAGGCCAGCAAAAAAAAAAATGACCCTACAAATTTTCAATAGACAAAATGCCTTATAATTTTTAACCAAAAAAAAAGTTAACTTTTTAAATTTGGCAAATTGGTGGTAGTTTTTTTTAGAAAAAAGAAAATTATTTCTTTTTTAAAATTTAAATTTAGTTTTTAATAGAATTTGGAATATTTTATTTCATTTTATTAATGTTTTTTCGTCATTGGAGGACATTGATAATTTTTGATAGTTTGGAGGGATATATCTTAATAAAAAGTTTGAGGGGGGATTATGTCAAGGTTGGATGGTATTAAAGTAGCGTATATGGACTTTCCGCCTAAGATGTAACTCGTATTTATATTTTGAAAAAAATACAGTATAAAGACACAGTACGAAAATACAAGCCGCAAAAGCAATCGAAACAAAACTGCTCATTAAATAAAACCGAATAGCAAGAAATCCAGCCGGCCTAGACAAACAAAAGGCTTCAAAAAAATCCAATAGAGGGTCTTGGCATTGTCCAAGTCGGCAGGATCTAGCAGGGGGAGAAACATGTCAAAGGGAATGCTGATGAAGATTGGTATGTAGCGGGCCAATATCGCAAATGATTGTGGCATGTGAGAAAGATTTATTTTTGTAACAAGAATTGACAATGCTAAGAGTTACCTTCAAGATACCGATTTGTTGACAAAATTTCCAAAGGGCTCGGCTATTTGTGTAGCAAAAAGAGAATAACAAGAGCTTCTACCTTTATTTGGGTCACAAACAGGACCCAATGTGGCTTCAACAAAGAGAATGGACCTATTAGAGCAAGTACCTATTGATGCTAAGGTTGAGAGGGAGCACCCATTTAGCATTGGGTTTGCTAAGCGTACTCTCCCGTTTAAAGTTGGGTTGCTAGTCGTACTTCCCCTCCTAGTACTAGGTTGTTAAGCGTACTCCTCGACTAAACGCTGGGTTTGCTAGTCATACTCTTCCTTCTAGCTCTAGGATCATTGAGCGTTTCACCCCCGCTCAACACTGGGTCATGACATAACAATTTTCACATAGAGCTTTATTCCTTGAAGATCTTTTATTTTCATTTCGTTCTTAGAAGATGTTATTCTTTAACATCAGTCTTTCTATTTAAAGTTCTTTTCTTCTAAACAAACAAGTAAACTACACTAAAAGTTATGATATCTCATATCAACATATTTTAAATAAGTAGGGCTTGTAGTTACAAGGAAATCATGTAGAAATATCATGTCATGTAAAAGAATATTTATGAATTGGTCATAAGTGTTTAACTTACAAATTGTTATTCCTTTTCTTTGTTACTCCCTCAGTTTGCTTTTATATTATGACTAGTTATCACCTTTTAGGCTATTTTAGAGTCCTACAACTTACCATACTTTCAACAACCTTCAACCCCCTCCCCCCCCCTCCAAAAAAAGAAAAGAAAAGTCATCATTGTTCAAAATTTGGGCAGCTCAATCGGACTCATCCAAACAACTCTTTCGATTGACCTTCTCAGTTCTAAGTTCATCATCTCCTTGTTCGAACGTTGTCCAAACAAGGTAGCAAACGAGCTTCTGGATACTAGCTTATAACAACACCTTGTTCGAATTTGGTCTAAACGAACTACTGATTGAGCTTCTCGATTCTAACTTATATCTACACCTTGTTCAAACGAGTTCGAACAAGACACCGACCGAGGGTTTTTGGTCTCGGTCTTGTTCGAACCGCTTCCAACACCGTTCGGACGAGCCAACACTGGTACACAAAGTTTCCTTCAAAAATTCCTCCAAATTTATTTCTAACACCTCAAAATCCCTCCTATACTGTATGCTACCTTAACAAATCCAACATGCATTTCTAACACTTCAACTTTTACGGAAAAAAAAAATTAAAAATTAAAAATTAAAAAAAAAACCCTTTTTGTAGAAAAATTTAGTTTTCCATTTTTCTAATCCCTACATCCTTTCTAACAACACAACCTCATCAAAATACCCACTCAAAAACAACTCAATGCTGCTCTACAACAACCATAACATTCCAATCCTTATGTTAACTAAAAAAAAAATAATACCGAAAAAAACCGCTCTCATCTTCGTAGAGCTCTCCTGAAGAAATTTCCTTTCTTCCTTTTCCTCATTTTCTTTCCTCTTCTCATTGCTCCCTCATCCTAGCTTCCTCTTCTCATTGCATTAAGTTTTGTAAGTTTGGAGGTTGATGATTCAATTTTAAACGGTAAAATGGATATTGCAATTCACTCGATCGATAACGAGGGTGAAAAGTGTGAAATTCATTCAAATATTAATTCATCATAGGGATGGAAATTTGACCCAAAACCGATCATCCCGAACCCAAGTAGGTGGGCTTAGAATATCCAGGCCCATTTTTAAGGCCTATGTTAGCGTAATTAAATGGATCACAAAGCCCATTAAGCATAAATAAAAAAAAATTATTTTTCAATATTATTTCAGGTGATTTGAATAGTTTAATGGTTAGTATATATTGCATGATTTTATGTTCGAATTTTCATAATAGCAAATCACTTTTTTTGCAGAATTTTTTTTATCAGAATCCCAACCTTAACCCTAGCCACTGTCCATATATAGCCTATATATATGTGTGTGTATATATTGTCTTAGAATTAGTTTCCATATTTATGTTCTTAAGACTGATAAGGAAAAGTTAAGTGAATATTTAAGAAAAGAATCCAATTTATTTCCTCATAATCTCATAACAATCACTATTCACTCATTATCACATGTCATATTATTTTCAAAATTTATATTTAAAATAACCTTATTTGTTCATTCATAATCGGCTATACATATATGGAAAATTTATTGCATTTTATTTTATCACATGCATAAAATTTCAAAGATAAGATTTATTTTATCAAAATCATAACCATTGATTTGTCCACCTAATCAAATAGAAATGAAAATTCATTTTCAAAAATCCTACACTACACAAACACAAGCCACCAATGCTAGCACCCAAATTATCTTCTCTCAAAAGATTTCCATATTTAGTTAATTACATCAAAAACCCTAACAATTATGTGAAGCCCTCAAAGTATTTAACTAGTAAATAGCTTAGAAGTCACTAGTAATGTCTCTGGATTCATTTAATAGGTAAATCATCTGAAGGTTACCACTACTCATCATCCATCAAATACATAATGCTGAAAGGTATTTCTGTTTTTCCTTTTTCTTTTGACAACCACAATAGCCATAAGATTGAATCATAACTAATAATAACCAAAGCAATATTAAATTGCAATGTAATTTATACTATCACAACATAACTTAATAATATTGTCAGGTTAACGATCAGCACGGTCATAGAGCAGATAAAACAACTTTGTCATCAAATAGTCTAGACCAAGTCTAAAACAAATGTCAAGGATACATAACAAATTCTATAAATTATCGCCAGCCATGAGATAGTTTAGCATTATCTAAGAGTCATAAGAAAATCATCAAGAACCTTCAATAAAGACCCTAAACCAAAAGTATAGGAACACCAACCATGGTATGTCCAACTCCTTATGGTGCTCGTACAAGCTTGAACATATTATTTAGTTTTGCGATAAGCTTGAGTTCAACTTGTGTTCAAAACAAAATTAAATGAATAAAGCTTAAATATTCAGTACTCGACTCAAATCATGATTTAGTATGGATACTTACTTGAAAGTCGGTAACAAATTACCAACATTCGCTGCATTGTAAATTCATGATAAAGGCTATCACGAAAGATATTATGACATAGTTTAGGCAATCAAAATTAGTTGTCTTTAATAGTAATGGCCATTGACAGGCTTGTAATCAATACAATTCATGAAGATTCTCAGCTATTATCCGGCATTAAGATTAATCTTCAAAGAAAAGATGCATTTTAGTAAATTAAAGAATCATCTGAGATGACTCCATTGTAGTTGAACGATCTGCTGGTGATCTTGGTGGGGAAGATAAGAAAGGCTTCGGTGGGATTTGTAAGGAATCGAGGCTTCCTTTCAACATATTCACAACTCTACTCATTGGAGGTCGGTTTGACGGATCGGTCTGTATGCACCACAAACTTACTATTATCATTTTCTTTGCACTTTCTTGATCATGTTCATTCATAAGGCCTTGAAATCCTAGTTCTTCATCTAGTTCAAGACGCTTGTAAATCCAATGTGGAAAATATAATTCACTAGTACGACCAGCCCCAATATCAATATTCTTTCTCCCCACAACCATTTCTGAAACCATCATTCCGTAGCTATAAACATCTGACTTGTGAGAGACCCCCCCAATTGTTCTACAAATTAGTTCTGGAGCTACATATCCTGCAGTTCCTCTTGCACCCAACATTGATATAATACTCTGTTCTTTAGGACATATTTTTGCAAGGCCAAAATCAGAAATTTTTGGACAGAAATTTTCATCCAATAGAATGTTGTGAGGTTTAATGTCAAAATGCAAGATTCGTGTGTTGCAACCTCTATGTAAGTACTCTAGTCCTTGAGCAATGCCAAGTGCAATCTGGTATGTAGTCTCCCATTCCAATTGACAATCAACCTTGGAGGGATTTTCTTTGTATATGAACTTCTCGAGAGATCCATTAGGCATAAACTCATAGATGAGAGCTCTTTTAGAACCTTCAAAGCAAAAGCCCATAAGAGTGACAATGTTGACATGGGAGGTCCTACTAATGCTTGCAACCTCGTTAATGAATTCCTCTCCATTACCTCTGGATTCTTTTAGAACCTTCACTGCCACAAGACAACCATCTTGTAACTTTCCTTTGTAGACACCACCAAAGCCCCCTTCGCCTAATTTATCTTTGAAGAAGTTGGTCATTTTCTTGATATCTAAATAACTGTATCTTCTAATGGCAAGAGGTCCATTATTCCTTAGAAAGGCCTCGACACTCTTATGAGTTTGACTTTCTTTCTTCCAAAAATAAATAATTTTGCTGGATGAGAACTTTCTCTTGAAGTAGCATATTGTAACTGTCAGAATTCCAATTCCAGCAGAGAAAGTGACTGTAATGAAAGAATAGAAATTCTGAAATTATGTATTGCATAAACTAGAGTCTTTCAAACTAGCTATTGCGGGTGTTCAAAACCTTGAAAAAAAATCTAATTTCCTTGTTGTGGCACCAGCCTAAAAATGAAGAAGCAAATTAATTATAAGGACGACCTAGCATCCAGTACGTTAAGAAGAATAAAAGAGTTAACTTTTGATTGATATGCAGAGGAGAAGCCTTTGAGGAAAATCATGAATTATGAAAGTTATCTATTGCAAGTCATAGGGACAAAAAAAGAAGTCATATATAGGACGGCTCAATATAAGTTGAGAGCCAAGGCAAAAGTTAAACGATAGTTTTATTTTTTTTTCTAATTGAAAAAGTGTTTTAATTTGATAACATCAATATAATAATTTTTTATTGCATGAAATAATACTCAAGGACTTGATATAATTAGCTACAAAAGAAATGCTACGCACACTCCCGCTCTCATAATTTCAAGTGCACACTTTCTATTACATAGTAGTAAAAATTACTATTAAATTTTGAATAGATCACTTTTAAATTTTGCATCCAATTAATGGTACTGCCATGTTATACGGTGTGAGAGTGAGTATGTGTTTAGCATTTCTCTTAACCACGTCCCACTGAAGGGGTGAACAAGAAGTTGCTATTTATATGTGTTGAAGAAACGATAGATCACGTCCTGATGGAATAATTCATGTAAGATGTTCAAGCAAGCATCTTAACATTAATATCAACAAGAAATCAGATTGAAGAAGTATCTTACCTAATACTATTATCATTACTTTGAAACTGGGATTCCCTGCATCTGAAAGTTGTAAAGAATATATATTAGTTATAGTTGAAATAATAAAACAATTTTAAGTGAAAGACGAACAGAGCAAAATTAACATGCTTTGAAATCTAAACAGTAACTTGCAACTTGTAATGATAATATAGAGTTTGAAGAGTGTATATAGACTTTGCCAAGTTTGACCGGCAAATGGAACTTGAAACTCTTAAGGAAGAGGAGCAGTAATTCTAAACTAGCATAATCTGTTGGAAATATTAAGGCAAAAAGATATTAGTACTTCAAGTTTGAGAAAATAGTTCCCATACCATATAAATCTCATAATAAATCCCTCCAACGGTTAGAAGCAAAGTACAAGGTGCGCTTGATAGAGCTCNAAAATTAACATGCTTTGAAATCTAAACAGTAACTTGCAACTTGTAATGATAATATAGAGTTTGAAGAGTGTATATAGACTTTGCCAAGTTTGACCGGCAAATGGAACTTGAAACTCTTAAGGAAGAGGAGCAGTAATTCTAAACTAGCATAATCTGTTGGAAATATTAAGGCAAAAAGATATTAGTACTTCAAGTTTGAGAAAATAGTTCCCATACCATATAAATCTCATAATAAATCCCTCCAACGGTTAGAAGCAAAGTACAAGGTGCGCTTGATAGAGCTCAAAGCCTATTGTCCTTGTGCGTTCCGCGGGCAGCTTTGGCACTGCTGCTAGGTAGCTAGCTTTCTTCTCTATCACTTTAATTTATTATTAAGTGATGAGGACAAAAATTCTTTATAAACTAGTTGAAATCTTTGTATTTAGCTAAAGTGAGACAATTTTCTTTTTACACTTTAAAATTTTGGTTTTCCTTCCGAAATTTGGGATTGACTTGAAAAAGATAAATATTTCAATTAAATACACATCAAACTTTTATATACAAAATAGATTTTATAATTATGTAAAATACCCAACATAAATTATTTATTTATTTGTATTAAATAAATCTAACATAAACCCCTAGAGCAGAGTTCTTTAGAAAATTGGTTGAAATTAACAACTTGTAGATTTAGACGTTAAACCTAACAGTTGGTTAATTTGGGAAACAAGGCCTATATATCCAAGAAAGTGAGAAGAGAAGAGAGCTAGAGAGCATGCATGCATACCGGCACCGGGATTTGTAGGACATGTAAAAGGTTGCACTTGATCACTGCAATAGCAGACAAACGGATGCGTGGAGTTAGAACCGCATACCCCACCTGAGGCCTCACACGGGAGTCGCCAATCCAAAACTGTATTCCACCTCAAAACCTTGATTCATTGCTCTTCCAACTGCCGCGGCTCCACCCTGAGGGCCTTGAGCAAGAGCAATAGCACTACTGTTGAGAATTGGAACCTTGATACTGTTTTCGCATTCCCCCATAAGTTGTGGAAGTTGGACGCTAAAGGGGGACTTGTCTACGATGTAAGCATTAAATTTCCCATCAGTAACTGATTCTGGGCTGCAATTAAATCTATTTGAGAATGGTATGTTGTAGTTGTCTTGAGGAGGGCAGCCGTAGAATAAGGTTACGTTTTGAACGTTTTGAGCGTAATCAAACAAATTGAAATCCAAAGTGGTAGATAGGAGATTTGGAGGACAAGGACCAGCCCAGAGGAGATCAAACCTTGCAATCGTAAAGCTTCGATTAGACGGGTTGATGTTTAGCACGCCGAATTCTAGTGCTTCAATTGTGATAACCGCGTATTTATTCTCGATGCACCTAAGCTCGTGCCCTTGATGACCGCAATAATAAGGTGGGCTACCTCCCCAGAAAGGGTACGAAATGTTGACGCTTCCACAGGTATAGTTACGGTTGCACACCACAAAAGGATTGTTTTCACCTTCGTCGCAGTAAGGTGGTGGTAGTATTGTTAAGAAGAAGCAGAGGATGATGATGAAAGAAAGAGAGATCAGATGGACATCCATGAAAGAGTTTGGAGAAGCTCTGATTTGGTTGACTTAACCAAAACCAGAGAGTTCATTTATATTTATAGCAAAAGCTCAGTACAAGCAAAATTACAAAGTAGAAACAGCAAAGCACAAAAAGAAAGCCCACGTGAATGTGATACAAAAAAGAAACTAAAACATACAATATGAGAGGACTGCAATCTGATGTTGTCATAGGTGCAGAGGAGTGGGTGTTGCTCAAACGCTGGAAAAGAAGAGCAACAATTGTAGCAGAAAATCTGGAAGTGCAGAAAACGTGGTTGCGTGAATTAAGGGACTTTGAGCTGTCCATCAACTTGAATCGTGGTCTGCTATGGTCTGTCTTTCTGCTTGAATGAAATATGGGATTGCTGGCTTGCTAGGGTCTGCTGATGTGTTAGTAGCTCATAGGTTTGTTGCCTTGTTGAGTTTTATCCTTTAACACTCCCTGCAAACTGATGGGAGGAACTACCTTCAGTTTGTGTACATGAAAAGAAGCAGAGAGCCAATAAGACCCCCTTCTCATTTTTTTTG
>FXXK01002871.1:0-10865 GCA_900184695.1 Betula pendula
TGCCCAAGCACTAATAGGTTGCCTTTTAAGGAGTGAAAGAATACCCTATTTGTGAATCCATCATGCGTAACCCTTCGATTCATTACTGCCATGGTCTTTCCCACAATAAATGGCATGCATGCATAGGAACACATCACAAAGCACCTCATCCTCATATTTGCCAATGGATAATGCACCAACACTTGCCTTGTTACCTTGATTTCGCCGCATTCATTCAGCCACTGAAGCCGGTAAGGGTGGAGGATGTTTCAAGGTGGTTAAGCCAATTCTCCACCAAATAAGTGGCTGGCTACATTTGTGCAACTCCCTCCATCGATTAATGACACTACAAACTTTGTTAGTTTACAAAGCCACCGAGTATGAAACAAGTTCTCCTTTGGTTACTTTCTTCCTCCTTAATCTGCACATTGAGAACTCGCCTTCGCTACCAATAAATCTCCACCACAGCATTTGGCTCATCATCGGCATCCTCAAAGGTGCATGTCGTCATCATCTACTTTTCCTCATTCTCCGACTCAAGCTCTCCTTGGGCGTTTATGACCATCACCTTTTGTTTACACAGCTGGCTGGCTATGTGTCCCCGCCCTGACATTTAAACTTAATATCACGTGTTTAGAAGTAGAAGTCTCGGTGTTACCTGAAGTAGGGGGGGGTCGATGGTTTTGCATTCTTAGAGAGTTTCAAATTTGGCTTTTTTTGTTAGCTGCTCATCCCTTTTGGAGCTGTCTTCCACGGCTGGTGGTAGCCAATAAGGTAGTCCCCCTCCTAGCCAATCCCTTCCGTTTGAGTTGTTCCTCCCCTTTATGCTTGATGCACCATATCCGTCAACTCTAACATAGTGCTGCAACTCGATTATATCCGCAATCTCACGATTTAAACCATGCAAAAACCTAGCCATGGTGGTTCTCGGTCCTCTTCTACATTAGCCGGATCATAGCTACTCCATCTCCTTATAATTACTCAATCCACACTCTTGGAAACCTTGAATAACCTCTGCAACTTTTGATACAATCCCCTATAATATGGCTGGGGTACAAAACGCTTCCTCATAAGAATTTTCATCTCCTCCCAAGTGTCCACGGGGGTTCTCTATTCCTCCTCCTATTAATCAGTAGTTGATCCACCAAACAATGGCTATAATCGGTGAATTCAATTGCAGCCAACTTAACCTTCTTCATCTCCGAGTAATTGTGACAATCAAACACCATCTCCATTTTAGTTTCCCACTCCAAATAAGCTTCAGGATCATTTTTACCTTGAAAAGATGGGATTTAAATCTTTATATTTCCTAAATCATTATCCCTCCTAGCCTACCCATCCTAGCTTCTCTATTTCCGTACCCACTCAAACCTGCCCCGGTTCAAATATGGCTCACAAACTCCTCCGACTCCGCCTCTTCCTCAACATTCCGCCACGGAACATGCCCCACGTTGCTGCTATTGGGATTGTCTTGTTGCTGTCCCCTAGGGGTTCCCGCTTCTACCCTGCCAACCTCTCGTGAATAGGTTCTAATTCAACCCTCAACATACGCCTCATCTCCCCTAACAAAGCTTGCATTTGGAGGTTCGGAGCTACGGGGTCGGAGATTCTTCGGTTGTGTCTTCTTCTTGATTATTGGACATCTTTAGAATCTGCGAAACAAGGTTAGATCCTCACAGCACTCCCTCACGTGTTTCACTCAAGAATTGATACACTTGCACTCGTGTTTTCACTCTAAACGGCTTTTACCCCTTATGGTCTCACACACTCTTGCTTTTTCCACTCTTTTGTGTCTTCTTAGTTCTTAATCGAACTTCAAGAAACTAATTCAAAATAATCCAGCAGCAATTCAAACATGAGAAACAACCAAAACTCATCAAAAGGTCAAGAACTTGAATAAGGTGAGAAACAAGAAAGAAGAAATTTTCTTACTGGAATCGTGTACCTTTCTTTTTTTTTTTTTTTTTTTTTTTTGCTTTCTTTTCTTTTTTTTTTTTTTTCTTTTTCTTTTTTTGCTCACAGCAGGGAACAGGAAATAAAAAAAAAACGAAAATAAAAGATAGTCAAACTTGCCTTTAGAAACCAAAGCTCTGATACCAACAAATGATATGAACTTCACCAACAATCTTGTCTACACGATCTTGGGGTTCAAACCATCATTGTTATCGGGTTTCATCATCATTGTTGTGAAGTTCATATCACCTTCTCTTCATCAACCTGTATACCTTGTGCACTAACAACAAATCCCAAAAAATACAAGCTATTTGGTGTAAAAAGTGCACTTCTTTAATTTAGCAAACAACCTTCTTTCCTTAGCCACATCTAAAACGGATTTCAAATGTACTACTTGATCGTCTATGTTTTTCTATAAATAAGTATATCATCAAAATAGACAACAACAAATCTGCCTATAAAATGCACGCAAAACATGGTTCATAAGTCTCATAAAGGTGCTCGGAGCATTAGTGGATGGGAACCAAGGTGGGCCTACTCTTAAAGATCCTTTGCAAATTCCAGATGGCCAATTTACAAGACCAAGAGCCAGAAGATCAGGGAAGCAATGCAAGGATTAGTGCAATCCACTTGGGATGAAGCTAGTAAGAGCCCAACACTCAAGATGGGCCTGAAAGAAAGAGAACCAGTCTTGATCCACTTGATTCCAAGCTGTGGAAGACTTGACTTAAAAATAGGCCTATTGTTATTAAAGGCTTTATTTATTAGTTTAGAATAAATGGGCCGTGAGGATGTTTGGCCCATATATTTCTTATGTTTTATTAAATTAGGGTTTTAAAAGAACATTAATTGCTCCACTTGAGGGTATTTGTGGAAAGGGCGCCTTATTTTGGCCTAGGGTTATTTTTGTAGGGAGTATTTAAACATCTTATAGCCACCACATAAGAGATAGACATTATTTTGAATTTTAATTGTGAGTTGAGTTTTCTCCTCTTGTTCTTGATTGAACTTTTGAACTTATCAAAGGTAAATCACAACCTTTGTGGAGTTCTTCCTTCGTAATTTGGGTTCTTGAGACTGGATTTCAACGGGTCTAGATTTTAATATAATCTAGGTTCTTGAAACGAGTTTTCAACGGGTCTAAATTCTCCATTCATAGACTTGAGTTTGGCTTTCTTGGGTGAGTTTTCAAATTGACTGTGGGTTCAACGGATTTCTATTCCTGCGGGTTCATATCAATTAGTTAAACCAAAAGGCATAACTAACCATTCATACAAACCATATTTTGTTTTAAAGGCGGTTTTCCATTCATCTCCTTCTTTTATCCTAATTTGATGATAACCACTTTTTAAATCAATCTTAGAAAATATGCAAGAACCATGCAGCTCATCTAACATATCATCTAAGCGTGGGATAGGATGACGATACTTTACCGTTATGTTGTTGATGGCTCGGCAATCAACGCACATTCTCCACGTCCCATTCTTCTTAGGTACAAGTAAGACCGGAACCGCACATGGGCTCATGCTCTCCCTCACGTGCCCTTTCTCCAAAAATTCACTCACCTGCCGTTGAAGCTCCTTTGTCTCCTCGGGATTGCTCCTATAAGCTGGTCGGTTTGGAATGGTTGCACCGGGAACAAAATCAATTTGATGTTCAATCCCTCGGATTGGAGGTAACCCATGTGGTGTTTCCTCGACGAAGACATCCTCGTACTCCTACAAAAGAGAAACAATAGAACTAGGCAAAGCAAGGTCAAGTTCGTTAGTGTTTAAAAGTGCCTCTTTGTACAAAAGTACAATCATCGGCTGATTTGAAAACATTGCTCGCTTGATCTCACTCACTTTTGCATAAAAATTCTTTTGTTTTCTCTCTAATTTTCTCTCAAGGGCCGAACTTTGATTTTCTTTTTCTCTCTCATTTTTCTCGGCCTCTCTCTGATTTTCACTCTTTTTCTTTTTCTTACTCTCTTTCTTTTGATCACTCTCATTTTGTAATCTCACTTGATCCTCGTATACTTGCTGCAGTGTCAATGGTACAAGAGTGATTAATCGTTGATTAAGTACAAAAGAGTACTTGTTCGTAAAGCCATCATGCTTCACCTGCCTATCGAATTGCCATGGACGCCCTAGCAATAAGTGTCCCGCTTTCATCGGTACTACATCACACAACACTTCATCTTCGTATTTACCGATTCGAAATGCAACTAACACTTGCTTGTTCACCCTTATCTCACCACTTTCATTTAGCCATTGCAACTTATACGGTCTAGAGTGCTTTACCATGGGCAATCTCAATTTCTCTACCATAACTGTGCTTGCAACATTAGTACAACTACCACCATCAATAATCACACTACATACCTTGTCTTTAACGTAGCACCTAGTGTGAAAGATATTCTCCTGCTGTACTTCATCAACTCCCTTTGCTTGCAAGCTCAATGCTCTCCTTGCCACCAATGTCAATGCGTCAGAGGCTAAATACTCCTCCTCGGAAACATTCACAAACGGTGGTGGAAACTCCGTTTGATAAGTCAAGATGAACACCACGGGAAATCCCGATAAGTTCGAGTAGTTCTTCAAAGAATCAAAGAAAATAAACCTCACAAGTTTATGAATAATCAATGTCTGTGTTTTCCATTACTTATGCACCTATTTAAAGGGCTGAATATTACAAGGAAAGAATCCTAACATAGAAAACCTAATTAAAGCCGAAATTGGTTAAGGAAAGAAATGCTTACCTTGCTAAACACGCAATCCTTATCTTGCTAAACACACAATCATTTCCTTGCTAAACACACAATCCTTTCCTTGCTAAGCACACAAGACATATAAAGCAATATAAAAAGGAAATAAAGGACAACATAAAAGGAAAGAAAAGTGGCGCCTAATAGCTATGCAATCAAATCCAAGTGGCGCCTAGAATAGCTATGCAATCAAATCCTTCGAGAATAGACCCAAAATATTTCTTGCCAATTCTTAGCCTTGACTGGATCCTTCTAGAACTTGAATCAGGGTGACAATTCTTTGTTGCCCACGTGGATCATGCTCAATGGACTTCCACGAATTTGCTTGAGCCCATAACTCTTGAATGAGTCTGTTGAGTACATCTTTGAACTTCTTTGCTCGTGCTCTCATAACCGGCCCAATTGGTACTTGAACGAGATCCTTCAAAGTGGTGCCTTGATCTCCATCAAACTCCATCTTCTCCCACTCGAGATATGCCTCAGGATCATATCTACCTTGAAATGACGGAATCTTCATCTTAATACCATCCAAGTTGTTATCTTCGCGATTCCTAGCTTCTCTAAATCTTCCTCCAAGTCTCCTATTGTTAACAATGGAATCCCGATGTTCTTCTTCATCAAAACTAGACCCATAACGCTCTTCATCCTCCTCCCTCGGTGGAAATCTTTCCCTTCTACGCAAATTACGACTGTTTTGTGATTGCTCCTCACGTCTATTCTCCATCTAATCTATCCGTTCGTGAACCTACTCCATCTCCATCTTCATCCCACGCCTCATCTCATTCATCATGGCCTCCATAAACACTTTCGGATCAGCCAATTTTGTATCATCTTTGACAATGCTCTTACCACTATCGTAAGACATGATTTCTGCAAAAAAAAAGGTTAGAAACAAAAAAGGACCTCACGAATCACTCCCTTACGTGTTTACACTCAAGAATGTGGATCACTCTCCACTCGTGTTTCACTCAAAATAATATGGCTTTTACCCTCTGATGTTCTCACCACTCTTGCCTTTTTCCACTTGATAATTCTCTTTCAGTTCTTTTGAAACTAAACAAACAACTCAAAATTTCCAGCAACAATTCACCAAGAACTAATAAAGGAATTTCATATTTGAACACAAGGAATATGGCAGTTTGGAATTTTGGAAGCACAGAATTAGTGAATTTTTTTTTTTTTACTCCTTTCTGTTTGAGTCTCTTTCTCTTTTCTTTTCTTTTTTTTTTTTTTTTTTTTTGATGATCAACAACTAACTTTTGAGAACAATGAAATAAGATTTCAAAATAACTAAGAGATGTGAGACCAGACCAATAGTTTAGACATCAACAAGAATAAACAAAGATTGAACAGATAGGGTAAAAAAAATTCGGGTAAGAAGAGATAAATGATGTGGACGGCTAAAGAAGAAACAAAGTAATGAAAGATGTTAAAGGATAGGCAAACCTGAACTAGAAACCGTGCTCTGATACCAAATGATGTGAACCCCATCAAGAATAACGAGACCCAACAACGAAAGGGAACCCAAGATCGTTCTATGGACAAATTCGAATGGAAGACCTCGACCTGTTCTTTATGATAAACAAGAACCTCGGTATAATGAAGACGCCACAAACGGTGGTGGAAACTCCGTTTGATAAGTCGAGATGAACGCCACGGGAAATCCCGATAAGTTCGAATAGTTCTTCAAAGAACCAAAGAGAATAAACCTCACAAGTTTATGAATAATCAATGTCTGCGTTTTTCATTGCTTATGCACCTATTTAAAGGGCTGAACATTACAAGGAAAAAACCCTAACATAGAAAACCTAATTAAAGCTAAAAATGGTTAAGGAAAGAAATCCTTACCTTACTAAACACACAAGACATAAGGCAATAAAGGCTGGACGCCTAAAGTCATATAGAAAGGAAATAAAAGACAACATAAAAGGAAAGAAAGTGGCGCCTAGAATAGTTATGCAATCAAATCCTTCTAGAATAGACCCAAAATATTTCTTGCCAATTCTTAGCCTTGACCGGATCCTTCTAGAACTTGAATCAAGGTGACGATTCTTTGTTGCCCACGTGGATCATGCTCAATGGGCCTCCACGAATTTGCTTGAGCCCATAACTCTTGAATGAGTCCGTTGAGTACATCCTTGAACTTCTTTGCTCATGCTCTCATAACCGGCCCAATTGGTACTTGAACGAGATCCTTCGAAGCGGTGCCTTGATCTCCATCAAATTTCTCCACCATAATTGTGTTTGCAATATTAGTACAACTACCACCATCAATAATCACACTACATACCTTGTCTTTAACGTAGCACCTAGTGTGAAAGATGTTCTCCCGCTGTACTTCATCAACTCCTTTTGCTTTCTCATCATCTCTACTTTCATCTCCTCCCATGTGTCTATTGGGCATTCTCTATTCCGCCTCCTGTTTATCACAAGCTGATCCCAACAAGTAATAGCATATTCAGAAAATTTCAATCACGGCTAATTTTACCTTCTTTGTCTCAGAGTTGTTGTGGCCATCAAACACAAACTCCATCTTCTTTTCCCACTCAAGATATGCCTCAGGATCAAATCTACCTTGGAATGACGGAATCTTCATCTTAATACCACCCAAGTTGTTATCTTTGCGATTCCTAGCTTCTCTAAATCTTCCTCCAAGTCTCCTATTATTAACAATGGAATCCCGATCTTCTTCTTCATCAAAACCAGACCCAAAACGCTCTTCATCCTCCTCCCTCGGTGGAACTCTTTCCCTTCTACGCAAATTACGACCGTTTTGTGGTTGCTCCTCACATCTATTCTCCATCTGATCTATCCATTCGTGAACCTGCTCCATCTCCATCTTCATCACACGCCTTATCTCACTCATCATGGCCTCCAAAAACACTTTCGGATCAGCCAATTTTGTATCATCTTCGGCAATGCTCTTAACACTATCGTGAGACATGATTGCTGCAAAACAAATGTTNACGACCGTTTTGTGGTTGCTCCTCACATCTATTCTCCATCTGATCTATCCATTCGTGAACCTGCTCCATCTCCATCTTCATCACACGCCTTATCTCACTCATCATGGCCTCCAAAAACACTTTCGGATCAGCCAATTTTGTATCATCTTCGGCAATGCTCTTAACACTATCGTGAGACATGATTGCTGCAAAACAAATGTTAGAAAAAAAAAAAAAAAAAACCTTAACGAATCACTCCCTTACGTGTTTACACTCAAGAATGTGGATCACTCTCCACTCGTGTTTCACTCAAAATAATATGGCTTCACACCACTCTTGCCTTTTTCCACTCGATAATTCTCTTTCAGTTCTTTTGAAACTAAACAAATAAACAAAAACTAGACTACTATAAGAGTCTATACAAAATATACCCAACGGGCGTACATCGCCCTCAAACATGATATCTCAAGTATGCAGCCACTGGATCTTCATCAAGATCCGCTATACCTGCAACAATAGCATCATCTATGCAATTATAAAGGTCATCCATGATTACATAGGGAAAGAAAAGAAGAAATGGTGAGTTAATAGTTCATAAAGAATGAAGACTCCCTCAAGGGTTTTCGCAATGAGCCAAACTTTATTTATGTAATCGCTTACAATATCAGCCACTTAACTTCATAAAAATATTATTCTTTCATTTATCAAACTCAATGTAGCTGATGAAGTAAACAACACATTCATAAAGCATTTTGAATCATTATATATATAATTGTAAATGTATGCATATGTTCCCAAAATACGTTTGATTACATATACATATATACCATCTAATGCATATCTCATATATAATAAAAGTCCAAAAAACGTCATATGCAATCCAGCTGTAAACGTATACATAAGTTCTTTTTCATTGAGAATCTTATACATACCAATACCTCTAGCATGAAATACCTCTTAAACCAATACACATAAATCATCAATAACAATGCAATGCAGGCTTTAATCTTCCACTTTTCTTTACTTTCATAATGTATACAGAATTCTTAACGGACTCAGCCCGAGCAACTGCACACACCGGTCTCAAAGACAACTCTCTAGCCTCGGGCATAACGGGCCCAGCCCTAGCGCTTGTGCATAACGGCCCAGCCCTAGCACCTTTCATAACTTTCTTTACATTCATCATAATGGGCCCAACCCTCTTCTTTAACTTTCATCGTATGGGCCCAGCCCTCTTCTTTATCTCTTGAGTATTAGCCCATGTTCATGCTCACACATCAATGCACTTGCTCATGTCAATGCACTTACAAATTTCAACAATCATGTCTCAACAACTGAAATTAAATCAATTCTCATTCATCATAAGTCAAAATCTTAAAGCACAAAGTATCAATAAATCATAATATCTCTTTCATATCTTAATACTTTCAAAATCACAACAACAATATCAATCATATATTCATCAAATATTTCATAAAACATTGAAAGTATCATGTAATAATAAATCATCCTCAAACAACATATGAATGGCTCAATCTTTTCATAGCTTGAAACATTCTTCAAAAGCATTAAAATTCTAATATTTCTCAACTTGATTAGCATTTATAAAACATATAAATCATTTATAAAATTATTCGAAAACATAAAACGTAATTCATCCTCAGTGAGTAAAGATTACTCACCTCAATCCTTTTATGCTTATTAGAAACCAACACAACCTCTAAACCACAAGAAGCTGCAATATTACATTGCATGCAAATCTTAGACACCATCTATAACTCAAAACTTAATCAACAAGTGCTTATAATCTCATAAGCACTTAACCCATAATACCCAAGGCTTAATGGAACTTATAATATGATTCCATAAGCTACTAGAGTTAATCCATGGTAATTTACTAAGGATTAACATGCTACATAACAAAACTTAACTAAAATCACAAAGCTAACTTAATACTTACCACAATGAATGAAGACCCAGTTGAAGGAACTTTGATTCAACGTTTGAACTCCACAAATGTGACAAAATTCTAGACAAATAACCAAGATTAAGCAACCTACAAGTGGTGTTTAGCTCAATTTTGAGAAAATAGACTTAAGTTTGAGAATTTACCTCAAACGATTGGTGGAAACGATAATCTAACACCAAGAAATGTGTTACCGGTATTAGAATTCACAACCCAAGCCTTAAAATATTATTCTCTTAAGGTTTAGAGCAAACCCTAAGAGAGAGGGGAGAGCTGATGGAGATCAAGGCACCGCTTCGAATGATCTCGTTCAAGTACCAATTGGGTCGGTTAAGAGAGCACGAACAAAGAAGTTCAAGGATGTACTCAACGGACTCATTCAAGAGTTATGGGCTCAAGCAAATTCGTGGAGACCCATTAAGCATGATCCACGTGGGCAACAAATAATCGTCACCCTGATTCAAGTTCTAGAAGGATCCGGTCAAGGCTAAGAATTGGCAAGAAATATTTTGGGTCTATTCTAAAAGGATTTGATTGCATAGCTATTCTAGGCGCCACTTTCTTTCCTTTTATGTTGTCTTTTATTTCCTTTCTATATGACTATAGGCGTCCAGCCTTTATTGCCTTATATGTCTTGTGTGTTTAACAAGGTAAGGATTGTGTGTTTAGCAAGGTAAGGATTTATTTCCTTAACCATTTTCGGCTTTAATTAGGTTTTCTATGTTAGGGTTTTTTTCCTTGTAATGTTCAGCCCTTTAAATAGGTGCATAAGCAATGGAAAACCCAGACATTGATTATTCATAAACTTATGAGGTTTATTCTCTTTGGTTCTTTGAAGAACTACTCGAACTTATCGGGATTTCCCGTGGCATTCATCTCGACTTATAAAACGGAGTTTCCACCACCGTTTGTGGCGTCTTCATTATACCGAGGTTCTTATTTATCACAAACAACGGATCGAGGTCTTCCATTCGAATCTGTCCATAGAACGATCTTGGGTTCCCTTTCGTTGTTGGGTCTCGTTATTCTTGACGGGGTTCACATCAAGAGCTCCAATTCGTTCCAGTTCAGAAAAATGAGAAAATGAGCTAAAAAATTCGTGTTTCAGCCTTTATATATATCGCATTACTGTTCATGGTGTCCGGACCTAGCTACGGACGGGCTGTAAACAGAACCTATTGTCTGAGAGGCAGCAAGGTTCGTTCGGACGCAACTGCAGACGAGCAGCGGATGATGCTTACTAACAGATAGATTTGACCCCCAAAAAAATGGAATT
>FXXK01002871.1:13609-25908 GCA_900184695.1 Betula pendula
TCGGTAAAAACTAGCAAGTCCATGAAAACTACGAACATTACCTACACTTGTGGGGCTCGGCCATTCTTGGATTGCACGTACCTTCTCTTCATCAACCTGTATACCTTGTGCACTAACAACAAATCCCAAAAATACAAGCTTATCGGTGTAAAAAGTGCACTTCTTTAAATTAGCAAACAACTTTTCTTTCCTTAGCACATCTAAAACGGATTTCAAATGTACTACATGATCGTCTATGTTTTTGCTATAAATGAGTATATCATCAAAATAGACAACAACAAATCTGCCTATAAATGCACGCAAAACATGGTTCATAAGTCTCATAAAGGTGCTCGGAGCATTAGTCAAACCAAAAGGCATAACTAACCATTCATACAAACCATATTTTGTTTTAAAGGCGGTTTTCCATTCATCTCGTTCTTTTATCCTAATTTGATGATAACCACTTTTTAAATCAATCTTAGAAAATATGCAAGAATCATGCAGCTCATCTAACATATCATCTAAGCGTGGGATAGGATGACGATACTTTACCGTTATATTGTTGATGGCTCGGCAATAAACGCACATTCTCCACGTCCCATCCTTCTTAGGTACAAGTAAGACCGGAACCACACATGGGCTCATGCTCTCCCTCACGTGCCCTTTCTCCAGCAACTCACTCACCTGCCGTTGAAGCTCCTTTGTCTCATCGGGATTGCTCCTATAAGCTGGTCGGTTTGGAATGGTTGCACCGGGAACAAAATCAATTTGATGTTCAATCCCTCGGATTGGAGGTAACCCATGTGGTGTTTCCTCGGGGAAGACATCCTCGTACTCCTGCAAAAGAGAAACAATAGAACTAGGCAAAGCAAGGTCAAGTTCGTTAGTGTTTAAAAGTGCCTCTTTGTACAAAAGTACAATCATCGGCTGATTTGAAAACATTGCTCGCTTGATCTCACTCACTTTTGCATAAAAATTCTTTTGTTTTATCTCTGATTTTCTCTCAAGGGCCGAACTTTGATTTTCTTTCTCTCTCATTTTTCTCGGCCTCTCTCTCATTTTCACTCTTTTTCTTTTGCTCACTCTCTTTCTTTTGATCACTCTCCTTTTGTAATCTCACTTGATCCTCGTATACTTGCTGCGGTGTCAATGGTACAAGAGTGATTGATCGTTGATTAAGTACAAAAGAGTACTTGTTCGTAAAGCCATCATGCTTCACTTGCCTATCGAACTGCCATGGACGCCCTAGCAATAAGTGTCCCGCTTGCATCGGTACTACATCACACAACACTTCATCTTCGTATTTACCGATTTGAAATGCAACTAACACTTGCTTGTTCACCCTTATCTCACCACTATCATTTAGCCATTGCAACTTATACGGTCTAGGGTGCTTTACCATGGGCAATCCCAATTTCTCTACCATAACTGTGCTTGCAACATTAGTACAACTACCACCATCAATAATCACACTACATACCTTGTCTTTAACGTAGCACCTAGTGTGAAAGATATTCTCCCGCTGTACTTCATCAACTCCTTTTGCTTGCAAGCTCAATGCTCTCCTCACCACCAATGTCAATGCGTCAGGGGCTAAATACTCCTCCTCGGAAACATCCTCCAATGGCGGCATGTCGTCGGTGTCAGAATCTTCATCATCGGTCACAATTTCACCATTGGCTTGCAACACCATGACTTGCTTGTTTGGACATTGACTTGCTATGTGGCCCCTGCCTTGACACCTAAAACATTTAATATCACGATTCCTAGAGGTAGAGGCTTCGGTTTTACCTTGAGGAACGTGGCTGGTGGTCGCGGACTTGAGCTCGAGTTTGGGCGTTTGTGACTTGTCCAGCGGCTTGGCATGACTCGATTTCCAAGAGGTAGAACTAGAGTTATGGCCTGCACGTGTCCCACTCCCTCTCTTGAGTTGTTGTTCCACTTTGATAGCCATATGCACCATATCTTCTAATTCCACATAATGCTGCATCTCTACCTTATCATGGATTTCCCGATTTAAGCCAAGTAAAAATCTAGCCATTGTAGCCTCCCGATCCTCCTCTACATTAGCGCGGATCATAGCAATCTCCATCTCCTTGTAGTAATCCTCTACGCTTCGACTCCCTTGTCTAAGACCTTGTAGCTTTTTGTACAACTCTCGGTAGTAATAACTTGGAACGAACCGTTTTCTCATCACTACTTTCATCTCCTCCCATGTGTCTATTGGGCGTTCTCTATTCTGCCTCCTGTTTATCACAAGCTGATCCCACCAAGTAATAGCATATTTAGAAAATTCAATCACAGCTAATTTTACCTTCTTTGTCTCGGAGTAGTTTTGGCAATCAAACACGAACTCCATCTTCTTCTCCTACTCAAGATATGCCTCAGGATCAGATCTACCTTGAAAGGACGGAATCTTCATCTTAATACCACCCAAGTTGTTATCTTCTCTAAATCTTCCTCCATGTCTCCTATAGTTAACAATGGAATCCCGATCTTCTTCTTCATCAAAATCAGACTCATAACGCTCTTCATCCTCCTCCCTCGGTGGAACTCTTTCCCTTCTACGCAAATTACGACCGTTTTGTGGTTGCTCCTCACGTCTATTCTCCATCTGATCTATCCGTTCGTAAACCTGCTCCATCTCCATCTTCATCACACGCCTCATCTCACTCATCATGGCCTCCATAAACACTTTCGGATCAGCCAATTTTGTATCATCTTTGGCAATGCTCTTACCACTATCGTGAGACATGATTTCTGCAAAACAAAGGTTAAAAACAAAAAAAAAAGGACCTCACGAATCACTCCCTTACGTGTTTACACTCAAGAATGTGGATCACTCTCCACTCGTGTTTCACTCAAAATAATATTGCTTTTACCCTCTGATGTTCTCACCACTCTTGCCTTTTTCCACTCGATAATTCTCTTTCAGTTCTTTTGAAACTAAACAAACAACTCAAAATTTCCAGCAACAATTCACCAAGAACTAATCATGGAATCTCAGATTTGAACACAAGGAATATAGAAATTTTCAGATTAGAAGGAATATGGCAGTTTGGAATTTTGGAAGCACAGAATATTGATTTTTTTTTTTCAGACTCCTTTCTGTCTTCTTCTTCGAGTCTCTCTCTCTTTTCTTTTCTTTTTTTTTTTTTTTCTTTTTTTTTGTTTGTTTTGTTTTGTTTTTTTTTTTTTTTTTTTTTTTTTTTTTTTTTTTTTTTAATGATCAACAACTAGCTTTTGAGAATATGAAATAAGATTTCGAAATAACTAAGAAAAGATAAATGAGTGGACGGAAAGAAGAAACAAAGGAATGAAAGATGTTAAAGGATAAGCAAACCTGAACTAGAAACCGTGCTTTGATACCAAATGATGTGAACCCGTCAGGAATAACGTGACCCAACAAGAAAGGGAACCAAGATCGTTCTATGGACAGATTCGAATGGAAGACCTCGACCCGTTGTTTATGATAAACAAGAACCTATAACGAAGACGCCACAAACGTGATGGAAACTCCGTTTGATAAGTCGAGATGAACGCCACGGAAATCCGATAAGTTCGATTAGTTCTTCAAAGAACCAAAGAGAATAAACCTCACAAATTTTATGAATAATCAATGTCTGCGTTTCCATTGCTTATGCACCTATTTAAAGGGCTGAACATTACAAGGAAAAAACCCTAACATAGAAAACCTAATTAAAGCCGAAAATGGTTAAGGAAATAAATCCTTACCTTGCTAAACACACAATCTTGCCTTGCTAAACACACAAGACATATAAGGAAATCCTTACCTTGCTAACACACAAGACATATAAGGCAATAAAGGCCTGGACACCTAGAGTCCATAAAGAAAGGAAATAAAAAAAACATAAAAGGAAAGAAAAGGCGCCTAGAATAGCTACGCAATCCAATCCTTCTAGAATAGACCCAAAATATTTCTTGCCAATTGAATAGCTATGCAATCCAATCCTTCTAGAATAGATCCAAAATATTTCTTGCCAATTCTTAGCCTTGACCGGATCCTTCTAGAACTTGAATCAATGTGACGATTCTTTGTTGTCCACGTGGATCATGCTCAATGGGCCTCCACGAATTTGCTTGAGCCCATAACTCTTGAATGAGTCCGTTGAGTACATCCTTGAACTTCTTTGCTCGTGCTCTCGTAACCGGCCCAATTGGTACTTGAACGAGATCCTTCGAAGTGGTGCCTTGATCTCCATCACAAAATATGAATAGGCGTTTATTGTCATTAGTCATATCCCAAATATGTAGTCACTGGATCTTCATCAAGATCCCATGTACCTGCATCAACAACGTCATCTAAAACGATCATGGAGTTAATTACATTCGCCCAAGTGGATATATGAGTCAACGGTCTCAGTGGTATAAGAAATGACGAAGTTTTCACAATAAGCCAATCTTTTGTTTTCTACTTAGTTTACAATAACAACTATATTTAGTTTATAAATTATCGTTCATTAAAAACATGCGTAGCTAATAAGGTAAACATCATAGTCATGAAATTTGTTTGGAACATTATACTTATATAATCTCAAGTCGTAAAAATGGCATAAAATTCCATAAAACATAATACATATACATTTTATCAAAACATAAACTTGACATGCATACTTTCATATTCAATACATTTCATTTCATAACATTTCACTTTCATCAGGGCATTAAACCCTTTCACTTTCATCAAGACATTACATCCATTCACTTTCATCAGAATATTACATCCCTTCATGCACATGCTTAAAATCATGCAATGAACATCTCATTTTCTTTCTTCCATGATCATGTAACCTTTAACATCATTTCATAAAAATCAGATTTCATCAAATATTTCTCAACATATTCAAAGGCATCAAGATATCATTGTTAAGCCCAAGAATTTAAGTTAAGGAATTATGAAATCACCTTAAAAAGACAAGGGTAAAAAGGTAATTAAAAGTTGAAAAAATAAACAGTTTGAAAACACATCGAGAAAACATTAAAAATGATTTTTTTCATATTGGGCATCCGGAAGGTGATATTGTGGTCCAAACGGATGTTGCCCAGTGCTGATCGTTTGCAGCTTCGTTTGCTGCAGTTTGGACGGTGTATACTATGGTTCAGTTAGTAGCAACCGCCTGCAAGTCTTCCGTAGTAGCGTCCGGACGGTGTCTACTATGCAGCCGTTTGCAACTGCGTCCGGATGAAGCACGTTCTGATTCAGTCAGTATGCCTTGTCTGGAGCGTGGTCCGAACGGTGATGAACAGTATGGCAAAATATAAATAGGTTGAGTACTTTCCAGCTCATTTCTCACATTTTTTGAGTTGGAACGACCTAGAGCTCTCTCCTCTCTCCAAGGGCTTTCCTCAAACCTTAAGAGAATAATATTTTGAGGCTCGAGTTGCATTTTCTAACATCGGCAACGCGTTTCTTGGTGTTAGATCGTCGTTTCTATCGATCGTTTGAAGTAAATTCTCAAACTTATGTCCACATTATCAAGATTGAGCTATACATCACTTGCATGTTGCTTAATCTTGATTATTTGTTTAGGAATTTGTTACATTTGTGGAGTTCAAGCATTGGATCGAAGTTCCTTCGACCAAGTCTTCGTATCTTGTGGTAAGTGTTTAGTTTAGCTTTGTGATTTTAGTTAAGGTTGCAATGTAGCATGTTAAATCACTAGTAATTATCATGGATTAACTCTTATAGCTTATGGATTCATGTTATGAGTTCCATTAAGCCATGGGTATAATGGATTAAGTGCTTATGAGTTGTTAGACACTTATGTTCTCTTAGAAATTGTGTTGTAAGTTATAGATTGTGTCTAAGATTGCATGAAATATGATATTGCAGCTTATAGTGGCTAAGAGATTGTATTGGTGTCCAATTATAGCATCAAAGGATTGAGGTGTGTAATCTTTACTCACTGAGGACGAATTATGTTTTATGTTTTCGAATGATTTTATAAATGATTTTAGATATTTTATAAATGGTAAACAAGTTGAGAAAGAATATAATTTTAATGCTTTTAAAGAATGTTTAAGTGTATGACAAGATCGAGCCAATCATATGTTGTTTGAGAATAATTATTATTATTTGATACTTTCAATGTCTTATGAAGTATTTGATGAGATATGATTGATATTGTTGTTGTGATTTTGAAAGTGTTAAGATATGAAAGAGATACTATGATTATTGATTACTTTGATGCTTTGAGATTTTCGCTTATGATGAATGAGAATTGATTTAATTTCAATTGTTGAGACATGATTGTTGAGTTTTGAAAGTGCATAGATATGAGCATGAGCATTGATGTGTGAGCATAAACATGAGCTAATACTAAAGAGATAAAGAAGAGGGTTGGGCCTATTATGATGAAAGTTATGAAAGGTGTTAGGGCTGGGCCCGTTACGCACAAGTGCTAGGGCTGGGCCCGTTATGCGCAAAGCTAGGGAGTTGTCCTTGAGGCCGGTGTGTGCAGTTATTCGGGCTGAGTCCGTTAAGCATTCTGTACACATTACGAAAATAAGATGAAAGTAGAAGATTAAAGCATGCATTGCATTATTATTAATGATTTATGTGTATTGATTTAAGAGGTATTTCATGTTAGATGTATTGGTATGCATAAGATTCTCAATAAGAAAGAACTTATGTATACTTTTACAACTAGACTGCATATGATGTTTTGTGAAATTTTATTATGTACAAGTTATACATTAGATGAGTTTATATGTATATGTATCCAAACATATTTTGAAGCATATGCATACATTCACAACTATATGTAATGATTCAAAATGCTTTATGAATGTGTTGTTTACTTCATCAGCTACACCAAGTTTGAATAATAAAATAATAATTTTATGAAATTGAGTAACTGTTATTGTAAATGATTGCATAAATAAAAGTTTGGCTCAATGCGAAAATTCTAGGGGGAGTCTTCATTCTTTATGAACTGTTGACTCACCCTTTCTTCTTTCATTCTCTTATGTAATCATAGATGATCTCTATGATTGCATAGATGATGCTATTGTTGCAGGTATAGTGGATCTTGATGAAGATCCAGTGGCTGCTTACTTGGGTTATCATATCTGAGAGCGATGTACGCCCAATAAGTATATTTTGTATAGACTCTTACAATAGTCTAGTTTTTGTTGTACATCAAATTGTTGTATTTAAGTAAAACAGATTGATATACTTTGGCTTTGCTATATGTGGCATTTTTTATAGCCTTCTTTTGATGTATAGCATGTGTTGTAAAACTGTTGTACATAGTTTATGTCAGCTCCAAGTTATGTTTCTCTTACATGTTATGTTATTCGTTTCTGCTGCATGTATGTTATTAACTCTAATGTGATATCCTCAGATTATGAGTTGATGATGTGGGCTTTACATGAGCCTCTGTGACTATTTAGTTTCATTTAAAAATATATATATATGTGTGATGAAATCGGGTCGCCACAATCATTATGTAAATATTAAAATAACATACAATTGACTCGAACTTAATCTAATTTTCGAAAGCATAAAAGTAGTATCTTTTCTCAGTGAGTAATTATACTCACAATGTTCCGCTGGATGCTTAATAATTGACACAATGATAAGTCTTAATCACACAAATCTACAATACATTATTACATGTGATCATAAGGCATAACTCATAGCTCAAAACATACTTCTATACACCAATAAGTGCTTATAACCTCATAAATACACAACCCAATTGAAACCCATAACATACAAGGAACTCAAAACACAATTTAAAGGCTAACAAAGTTAACCCCTAGAAAATCTCTAGGATTAACATGTAAAACTGTAAACAAAACTTAATTAACTTAGTTAACTTTAACACTTACCTCAAAGATACGAAGCCCGGTCTTTGGAACTTTGATCCAACGCTCAAACTCCACAAATATAACAAATCCTTAGACAAATAATCAAGATTAAGCAACATGCATAAAGTGTAGCTCAATCTTGAGAATATAGGCATAGGTTTGAGAATTTACCTCAAACGATCGGTAGAAACGATAATCTAACACCGAGGAATGTGTTGCCAGTGTTAGGAATCACTACCTATGCCTCAAAAGGTCACTCTCTTAAGGTTTAGAGTAAACCCTTGGAGAGAGGAGAGAGCTACAAGTCGTTCAAAGTTAGAAAAGGTGGGAAATGAGCTAAAAAATTGCATTTCAGCTATTTATAATCGCATTACTGTTCACTACCGTCCAGACCCTAAAATGGTCCATCCGGACGACCACCATCTAGACCCTACTACGAACAAGGCATACTGAGTGAACAGGTACATGCTTCGTCCGGACGCCACTACGAACGAGACATACTGAGTGAACCATAACATGCTTCGTTTGGACACCATTGCGGACGACCTATAGATGATGCATACTGTATGATCCCATCCAGACGTTGTTGCAGACAAGCTGCGAATGACACCCACTGTCAAACTGATTTGACCCCTAAAACGATGAAATTGAAAATTTTCATAAACTACAAAGTTGTAGCATTATGACTTAGCTTCCAATGCCATAAAGTTTGCCTCAATCGAAGTTCAAAATCAAAAGTTATGATCATTTTAACCCAGCAAAGTCAATCTAAAATTACTGATTTAAATGGAAAGTTACTAATATAACTTTCCTACTCTTGGTTATCATTTTCACTTAGTCATTATTACAATTAAGTTTATAAAATCCTCTAATCATATCTCGGGTATAACAAATTTCTCCGTTCAATAAATCAAACCAATTACTTAACTAATTTTTTTAGAGCATGAGATATGTACAATGAAAAAAACTACCCATAACTGAGCAAAATTTAGCACTTTTCTTTTTTTTTTTGACAATTTCTTGCTTGAAAAGTTTTAGGTATGTAATCAATTTTTTACATTAATTAAGTTTTTTTTTTTTTACGATTGCTCTTTTAGATTAATTGTTTATGAATATATATAGTTTTTGTTACATATTTTAATTGTATAAATAGAAATTATAGTTACCTGAAATTATGCACCTTAAGACTATTATCAATGAGAAATTATGCAACAATTTCAAAAATATGAAGACTCGTTCGAGGACAATTAAATAAATTAACAATAGGCATGACAAAATAAATTGTAAGTTACATTTATATGTTTTACAATAATTAAATTTTTTGAATTATTTATTTTGCTAGTTAATGTGTGATTTGGATAAATAATAAAAGACCACTTGTAATAGGCCAATCCATATAGGATAGGGCTATTTTATAAGGTGTCGAACCTCAATGACTGTTTTTAGTCGGACGTTTATCAATTGTTCAAGATCACTTCTAATCTAACTCAGAGAAGATATTTGGTTGATTTTTTTTATTTGAAAACTTAAAAATAAGCATAAACAATAATGAATTAAATGGAGAGAAACATAGGGATTTGAATCCACCACAAACCTCGTACCAATGGTTGTCTATATTTAACATGGGATTCTCTTTATGTGCATGATATGATGCGCGTATAGTTGCCAATTATACAACGATATCAACAAGAAAATACTTTTATTTAAAGAAAATGATAACTCATCTTAAGTTAGCATGAATCGATCACCTAACCACTACTTGAGATACGATTCATGTTCTCTAGCATGGCCTATACAATCCATAAACATCATACACATAAACAAGAATTAAGCATAACCCATCCTAGGTTGCATAAATCATCTACTTACATTAAACTAAGCTAAGATGTAATCTATGGTCCCTAGGTATGATCTATCAAATCTCTTGAATGAGTGTCAATTTAAATCATTGCATAACTCTCATCCTTATAATCACAGAGAATAGAGATGTTGGATTCATTTAAGACAACAAAACTTTCTTATAGACAAGATTGAGTATTATCAAGAATGAGTATAAATATTGAAATGACTACAAAAGTTTTGTAATTCCCTAAGCTAAACAATCAACATACATAATCTGAAAATCCCAAATTAAATACAACTTAGACCATGACACTTAGAAAGGGCTTCTAGTTATTCATGGAAGAGATAGAATTATCTTTGGATGAAGAGAAATTCATTCTTCGACTTCGGTTGAGCTGCTGGATGACTCTGAAGAACTTAAAACCCTAATTCCAGTTGCACTCATGAATTTTCCACCCTTTGGATCTATCTTCGAGTTCCCTTTTGAATCCCCAAAACTTACACTCAAATCGCTTCTTTCAAGAGCAAATCCCACCCTCAAATGGAGTCAAAACCTTCATTTTAGGAATTTGAGAGTTGATCCAACACTTGATTGATTCTTCTCCGGGCTTTTGTTTCTCTAAATTTGGTACAGATCGAAAATCGGATTATAGTGCGATCGAAAGCGCTCGAGCCCTTTTGATAGTGCGCTTGAGCTCCTTTTGTGGTGCGCTCGAGCCATTTGGTGCAAGGATGCGCTCAAGCCACTTGGTGCAGAGATGCGCTCGAGCCCTTTTCAGATGGGCTCAAGCCACTAAAAGGTTTGAGCCTGGAATCCATGGTTTTAATTGTATTTTCACCTTAGGACCTGAAAACACTAAAAGGTACAAAAATACAAGGGAAAAGTCCACATACCCCCCTACCAAAGCAAATCAAACATTGCTGCAGCAACAACAACAAAAAAGATAAACAAATAGTGTACGAAATGCACGAACCTGAGGGAGGAATAATACATATTGCTGACATGAGTGCAGGGTATGAGGCCTTGCTCAACCACAGGCCTTCAACCAATCCTCATCCCCATGCCCTAGCGCATTCACCGCGATCCCGGCACTCATGTCCAGATACTCTCGCCCCTCCACGTCGTACAATTTACAGCCCTTGCCACTGGCAAGCACAACCGGTGCTCTCGGACGTTCCCCACAGAACCCTGGCCTCCGTCTCCATCACCTCCTTGCTCTTCAGAAGCCCAGGCTTCAACGCTTTACTATCCGGTATTTCCACCTCCCACGTTCAGACATGCCAATCGGTGCAAAGTCCTGCGCCCGTTGCTGATTCCGAGCAACGACGGCGTTTCTCTGTGTAGATTGAACGAGCGGCGTAGGGTGCTCGACGGGGATAGTGGATTGTTGAGATAAACGTGAACGAACTCATTGCCCCTCTTGCACAGTCTCCGTTTGGTTGCTGAGAAAATGTGGAGAGAAATTTGAGATTGTGACTGTGTTCGTGTGCAGACTGGCGATGTTTTGGTCTATTCGAGAAAGGGAAATCAGGGCCTGCGTATTGTCTTTTCAAGGCCGGTTTCAGATAAATTCTAAGGGTAAGGCGAGAAATTTAAGTGAATTTTATTATTAATATAATTATATTATATTTTTTTATTAAATTTACTATGAATTGCTGTCCATTTTGCTGTATTTGTATGTCTGGAAGCTAAACATATCAATAAACACGTCAAGTTCCCTCGGGTCAAATGTTCACTCCTTTGAAACGTGTACAAAAAACATACCTCACATCTCAACAAATTAGCATATTCTTGTGTTCTCAAAACTTTGTACCATATGCCTAAATCTTTCATCATATCACCCTCATTATGGCACCAAGATATGTTTTTAGTCTTAGAGGGTACCTATGAATTGTGGCTTTGCACACAAAACCAAAATGCCTCTTCTAGTGGATAGAGCCAGAATTTTGAATTCAGAGGAATCAAGATTAAAAAATAAAAATTATTAAAACTATTAAAGAATATAATTAGTGATAAGTCTTGATTCTACATTCAAGCCCTTAACTCAATTTATTAATCCTAGTTTGTTTATAATATAATGTTTATTGTATTTTGGAAAGGCCACATACTCCCCTCAAACTACCACCCAATTGACAATGTCCCCCCAAAACTTTCAATTGTGACAATGTCCCCCCCAAACTACCAAACAAATGACAATGTTACCCTTAAGGACGAAAATACCCTTAATAAAAAAAATAAAAATTCTTTAAAAAAAAAACAGTACAATCATAAGGGCTAGAAAAACTAAACTAAAAAAGTTATAATAAATTATTATTATTATTATTTTGAATTCATAAAGTTAGAAAAACTAAAACTTTAAAAAAAAAAAAAAACTAGCAATTTTTTTATATAAAAAAAAAAAATAAAATAAAAAATAAGCACTCCAACCCAATTAGCCAAATCAAAATTTTAAAAAAATTATAAAGATTCTTTTAAATACTTTTAAAAATAAAAATTAAATAAAAGTGTTGGTCTCTATGAAAAATCTGTAGGTATTTTAGTCTTTTGTTGATTTGGGAAGACATGTCATTTGTTTGGTAGTTTGGGGGACATTGTCACAATTGAAATTTGGGGGGAATTGTCAATTAGGTGTAGTTTG
>FXXK01002872.1:16743-28760 GCA_900184695.1 Betula pendula
TATCACAGAAAATGCCAAAGTATCAAGAACATTGGTTCTGGTTGGGAGTTGCCATCTAAAAAATATGACCATTCGTCTTGGAAAAGTTTTGAGGTGTGTTAGGTAGAAATTGCATTAAATGCCCAATTTTATTTATTTAAATAAGCATTATCATACCTATTTGTTACTAATTCTTGCATTTTATAGTAGTTTGGAAAGTATGATCTAATAATTCTTGAGCAAATGATAATACTAATGCAAGTATCTAATTTTATGTGGTGATATGTATACTTGATTGCTAAGATATCAAGAAATTGGCCTTTCAATAAATAAATAAATAAAAATAAAAAAGACGTAATGTATGAGAACTGCTACATAACGGAGCAAAGCCAAAAAAAAAAAAATAATCATTTGGAGGACAATATTGGATTCTCTTTTGGGTCTTCAAGATGGTGTTTAAATGCATGGCAGATGGTCAAGACAAAATCACTTGCCTACGTTGAAACTTGAAAAAAAATATAATAAAAATAAAGAGAAAAACTTGCACAGGTAAGCCCTTAAACGTTCCATTCGGATTGAAGAACCCCCCCCCAAACTTTGGACTTCTCATCATTTCAACCTCTCAAACTTCAATTTCTATCTAAGACCATTCCTTCTTATTTTCCACTGTTAAAATTTTGAAAAATTCTAAAATACCCCTTTTAAAGGTTAGATTTTTTATAATTTTTTGCTTAAAATAGCAGGTTATTTTGGAAATTTTAACGGTGGAAAACAGAGAAAGTTCTTATGATAGAATGAAAGTCTTGAGGAGGGTGAAAATGAAGAAGTTAAAGTTTTTTTCGGGGGGGCGAGGTGGATTCTTCAGAATCGCGTGGAAGTTCAAGGTCTTTGTGAAGTTTCCCCTAAAATAAAAATGAATATAAAGGAAAACTTCCACAGAAGCCCCCCTAAGCTTCCATTTCGATTTGAGGAACTCCCCCAAACTTTGACTTCTCTCATTTTCACCTCTCAAACTCTTCAATTTTATCATAAGACCCCCTTCCGTCTATTTCACTATTAAATTTTTTAAAATTCCTAAAATACCGCTCATTTTAGTTTATTTTTTTTTTTAAATATTTTATGTTTAAATACAAGGTATATTTGAATTTTTAAAAGGGGGTGAAAACGACGGATGGGGTCTTATGATAGAAATTGGAGTTTGGTAAAAAATTAGAGAAGTCAAAGTTTTGGGGGGGGGGGGTTCCTTCAAAATCGCGTGAAGTTCAGGGGTTCTTTGTGGAAGGTTCCCCACTAAAATAAATTAAAGAAAAGAAAAAGACAGGGGAAAAAGCAAGTTGTGGAACTAGGAGCAAAAAAAAAGGTTAATACAGTATTACCCCACCCAATGATACTCCTTTTATACGATTGCCCAACCAGAGTTAAAACTGGACCAATGTCCCCCCTCAGTTCCAAAAATTTCCAATGTCGGCATTCGTACGCAGATTGGCCGTTCCTCTGAATCAGACCAAAATGGATGCCACGTGGCGTAGGAGTTAGTTTAAGCTTAACCATTTTGTCCCCTAAAAATACCGTTCATTTTAGTTAGGATTTTTTTTATTAAATTTTTTAAATACAGAGTATTTTGGAAAATTATAACGGTGAAAAACAAGACAATGGTCTAATGATAAGAAATTGAGAAGTTTGGGGGTGAAAATGAGAGAAGTTCCAAAGTTTTTTTGGACGAGTTCTCAAATGCGTGAAGTTCAGGGGTTCTTTGTGAAGTTTCCCCTAAATAAAAATAAAGAAAGAAAAAGAAAGAAAAATGCAAAGTTGTAATGAGACTAGGAGCCCAAAAAAAAAGGGTTAAACACAGTTTACCCCCCAATGTATTACTCACTTTTTGATTTGGACCACCCAAAGTTTAAAACTAGAACATGTCCCCCTCAAAGTTCCAAATTCCCAATGTCGGCTTATTGTCGGTCTTGCGTCTGATCAGACGAAAATGGAATGCCACCGTGCGCTGAGTTAAGTTAAGCTACCCATTTTGTCCCCATAAATACCGCTCATTTAGGGTTTTAGATTTTTTTTTATAATTTTTTTGGTTTAAAATACAGGGAGTATTTGGAAATTTTAAACGGTGAACAGCGAATGGTCTTATGGGATAGAAATTGGAAGTTTGGTGGAAAATGAGAGAAGTCATAAATTTGGGGGGGGGGGTCTTCAATCGCGGTGGAAAGTTCAGGGTCTTTGTTGAAGTTTCCCCTATAATAAATAAGAAAAAGAAAAAAGGAAGGAAAAAGCAAGTTGTATGGAGACTATGAGCAAAAAAAAAAAGGGTTAAATACTAGTTTACCCCCCCAATGTATACTCTACTTTTTTGATTTGGCCACCAAAGTTTAAAAACTGACAATGTCCCCCCTCAAAGTTCCAAAAATTCCCAATGTCCCTATTCCGTCAGTACTTGCCGTCTGATCAGACAAAATGGATGCCACGTGCGCTGAGTTAGTTTAAGCTGCCCATTTTGTCCCCCATCCACACGCGTAAATTTACCAAAAAACCCGACAACGTTCACGTGCCCTGAATGGATGCCAGAATCATTTCAAATGGAATTTTAAACACAATAACACCAATATCAGACAAAACATAGTGGAGAGGAGAAGGTTCTACACTCTACACTCGGCAAAAACAGGAAAAAAGTTCAAACAAAGTGACTTTTCAATTTGATATACGCATATCAGTGTGGGCTTCCACCGAAAGTGACTTTCGGCATCTTCTAATTTCGCTCACGCTAATGTCTACCATTGGAGGTTAGTAGGAAAATTCATATTTCAAAATTAGGGTTTTTTTCGAAATTGGGGGTTTTGGCTTGAAATTGTTCAGATAATTAAATCCTTGATTTTTTGTTGTTAAAATCCATCAAAATATCGTGGGTATTGGTTAGTTTGTACTATCATTAAATATTGTTAAGTGTTTAGGCTTTAGAGAGTTTGTGTACTTTGGGTGTTCGCCTTAAGTTTGTGACGTTGATAGATGATGGCATGAATTGTATGGAGTTGTAGCTTTCACATGTGCATGATTTGTTTAGGTCTACTCATTTTACTTTATTTCCTTTTTCTACTTTGTCTGCTGTTGGTTTAGGTCCATGTGCGTCCACTGCAATAACAACAGTGGTCCCCATGGTCAAAGGTTAATGGGTAGTATTTAATATATTACTATCCACTATGTGTCATTTAGTACAGAGTATACCAAAGTGGACCAATTTTTTAGTCTAATACTTATGACTAAGTATTACTTTATATAAAACAGATCATCAATTTTTTTTTTTGCCTTCACTTTGACCACTTTATTTTACTGCACTTTGTAGGATGGGGTCTTCAAAATATGTGTTTGAAGTTTGTCATGGCGGTAGGTTTGACAGGCACTTTGGTTGTGAGTACGTGGGTGGTGACGTATCAGTTCATCATGTTAGTTATGATCCTGAAGATATGTCATACGCTGTGATTGAAGAAATTTCAAAACACTACGGATACAAGGCTGGAGATTTAATGTACTTCAGAGATCCTGAGAAGATTTTAACTAACGGTTTGCACCTAGTAACTTCTAACGATGATGTTGTCTTCTTGTGTGCCTGTCATACCAGGCATTCTGTTGTGCATTTATATGTTGTGTCATTCGGGGAGGGTGGAGTTGATGAGGATGAGAATGATTATGATGATGATGATGGTGATGCTGATAGAGGTAGAATAGATCGTAATGATCCTTGGTGGAATGATAAAATTAGAGATGATGAAGATTTATTTGATGTTGATGTGGATGCGGGTTGTGCTAGGGCTAGACCATCCACAAAAATTACTCAGCTTCAAACGTAGAAGCTGCGAGTGAGAGGGATGAATATGATGGTCCCGGTATTGAAGAGGGAAGTGATGATCAAGGAAGTGATGATGAGGGGAGTGATGATGGACTTGATAGAGAACAGCCTGAGGATCATAATGAAAGGGGCAACGGTAGTAGGTCACATAATGGTAATAAGTTCAAATCATTTGAAGACGATGATGATGATGACTATAACTTAGATTTGGGTAGAAGTGACATACTGGAGTCACCAATCCCTAGTGATCCTGATGAAGCTGATGAAGTTTCTTCTGCACCTGGTTTTGAGTTTCATGTAGTGGAACTAAAGAATCCAATCCCGCGCCTTCAGATGAAATTCAGTAGCATACAAATGTTTAGAGAGGCTATGAAGGAGTTCAATATTAGAAGGGGGAAGGACATTGTCTTTAAAAAAAAAAGAAAATAAAAGGTGTATTGCTGTGTGCAGAGATTCCAATTGTCGGTACCGAGTTTATGCCAAACAGATGAATGATGAAGATTCATTTCAAATTAGGTCTTTATAGTCTAAGCATGTGTGTGGAAGGAAGTGCAAGAATTCAATTATCAATTCGACATGGNGGTAATAAGTTCAAATCATTTGAAGACGATGATGATGATGACTATAACTTAGATTTGGGTAGAAGTGACATACTGGAGTCACCAATCCCTAGTGATCCTGATGAAGCTGATGAAGTTTCTTCTGCACCTGGTTTTGAGTTTCATGTAGTGGAACTAAAGAATCCAATCCCGCGCCTTCAGATGAAATTCAGTAGCATACAAATGTTTAGAGAGGCTATGAAGGAGTTCAATATTAGAAGGGGGAAGGACATTGTCTTTAAAAAAAAAAGAAAATAAAAGGTGTATTGCTGTGTGCAGAGATTCCAATTGTCGGTACCGAGTTTATGCCAAACAGATGAATGATGAAGATTCATTTCAAATTAGGTCTTTATAGTCTAAGCATGTGTGTGGAAGGAAGTGCAAGAATTCAATTATCAATTCGACATGGATAGCTGATAAGCTTGCTGAGAAGTTCAAAGTTCAACCGAACATGCCACTGGCTGCGATACAACATGAAGTGAAGGATAAGTGGAAAGTTGATGTCAATTCAAGCATGATGTATAGGGCTACGAGAAAGGCAAGGGCCAAAAATTTTGGTAAACTTGAGGATCAGTACACAAGGTTGTGGGACTACTGTGAGACACTTAGACGGACAAACAAGGAAGTTGTGTGGTGATGGGGGTAGACAGACCAACCATTGATGTGCCACCAAGATTTCAGAGACGATTCATTTCACTGGTAGCCATGAAGAAAGGTTTCCTAGATGGTTGTAGGCCAGTGATAGGGGTGGATGGGTGCTTCCTTAAAGGACCATTTAAGGGCCAACTCCTAGCTGCGGTTAGTAGGGATGGTAACAACATGTATCCAATTGCATTTGCTGTTGTTGAAGCTGAGACCAAAGACAGTTGGAGTTGGTTCTTGGAGACATTGGTTTGTCATCTAGTAACACACGAAAAACATGGTAGACCTACATTTATTTCAGATCACCAGAAGGTTAAGTATATTGCTTACTAATTTCATTACAACCTTGTTTAATTTATAATGTCACTGACACCATTATTATTTCACTCTGTAGGGTCTTATACCTACATTTGATGCTGTCATTCCACTGGCGGATCATCGAGTTTGTGTTCGACATTTATATGCGAACTTTCGAGATGAAGGATTCCGAGGAGTGGCATTGAAGGATAAGCTATGGGCTGCAGCATCTTCCTACATTGAAGGGGAGTTTAGAATGCATATGGAGCAATTGAAGATAATGAATAAGGATGCTTTCACGTACTTAGATAAGGTTGACCCAAGTGGGTGGTGCCGAGCATGGTTCAGTGACTACCCTAAGTGTGATCTTTTGGTAAACAACATATTTGAGTATTTCAACTCGTACATCCTAAAAGCTCGTGACAAGCCTATTCTGACACTGCTCGAGATGATAAGGAAGAAGTTAATGAGAAGGTATCAGATGAAAAGGGAGGATATTCAAAAATTGATGGGTAAGTTGTGCCCTAAGATTGCCGCAAAGTTGGAGGCTATTGGAGTAGAGTCAATGGAATGCATAACCACATACGCTGGTGACTCGATGTTTGAAGTTAGTTGCCCCAATTCCAAACAGTTTGTAGTTAACTTGGCTAACAAGACATGTGGTTGCCGGCAATGGGAGATGGCTGGGATCCCTTGTGCTCATGCATTTTTTGCAATACTTTATGATTGTGGGGACCCTGCGGATTACGTTGATAAATTTTATAGTTTGGAGGCATACAAAAAAGCATATGCCCCAATGATATTCCCAATGCCTAGCGAGGAACAATGGATCTATACAAATCAAGAAAAGTTGGAACCTCCTAGAACAAGAGTGCCACCGGGTAGACCTAAGAAGCTAAGGAGGATGGGTCCTGATGAGAGTAAAGACCCTAAAAATCCAAACAGAATGAGGAAGTTTGGAGCAAAGATGAGATGCTCCAAATGTAGGGTTATGGGGCATAATAAAAGGTCATGCCCACAAGGAAGGACTGAGGCATCAGAAGTTAGAGATTCTGTCCCACAACCTAACCTACCGACCCCACCTTCGACATCTGTAAGTTTAATAAATAATTACAAAAGTTTTTGTGTATTTGATATTTATTTGGCTGATTTTGAGTGACATATTTTTCTGCCATGCTTTATTCAAACACAAAGTGCTGCTCTCCATATTAGTGGGGCCTCAATGATTGGCAAATCAAGGGCTGCAGTGAATGTACTTTAATACTTTTTATTTTTTTTTGTCTTGTTTTGCATTTTGATATTGTCAAAACCATGACAATGTGATTGTTTTTTTATTGAAATCAGATTGCAAATAAACGTGGACCAAGAACTTTTTTTGGCAGCAGGGGTCCACCCACAACTGCTGGAGTAAAGGTATTTATTATGCTACCAAGAACTTTGTTTGAGATGAATGTCCACATTGGTATTATCATTTCCATTCCTAATTTAACCCTTTATTTTTTGGAAGCAGTGTAAGACAAAGAATGTACCACATAGTGATAGTGTTGGTCCACCACCAACATGTTAGAGAAGTAGTCCACCACGAGCTATCCCACCTCCAGCATGGAGTAGAGTGCCATTGAGAACGCAACACACAACAACTACCAAAACAGGACCTGCATCTCGGACTCGACAATCGGATAGGATCAAGGGTATTTGTGGTAGTGGTAAAGAAGGCCCAACCATATACATTGACCCAACCGAAGGTGAAACAGGGGCTGCTGCATCAAGAACTCCATCAACTGTTGTGGGTGATGCAATTGCGGGTCTCATGCCAAGAGGAAGTGGTGCAACTACGGGTCTCAGGCCTAGAGGAAGTGGTGCGACTGTGGGTGGTGCAGGCAGTAGTTTAGTAGCTCCATTGGCATATCAAAACAAAGGTAAAAGAATTGTGACAACTGTCGAAAAAGGAATTGAACTTATGGAAGCAAAGATGGCAAAGAAAAAGCCAAAATGAAAGCATTAGATTGGTGAAAGCTGATGGATGGAACATAATGTGCAAGAATGAAACAATTTTTTTGGTTTATAAAACAGTGTGAACAGATTATTTTGTGGTTGTATAAAACAGTCTCTATATTTTGAATGTTACCATTTTGTGGTATTTTCGTACAGCTTGTTTGTATACAACATATGGAACAGATTATTTTCTGGTTAAGATAAATTATGTTATTTTGTTAACAGATTGTGGCATTGAAGAATAATAAACATTTAAGGATTATGTGGTATGGCACATAATGGTTGAGATGAAACAGATTGTAACAGGTTTAATAGTAATCATATGTATATATATATAAGTGAAACAATAAGTGTATTCAAATACAATAGGTATTACATATACATTATCACAACTTTCTCTTAATTTTCTATTAATGCTTTAATAATTATAATTCAAATTTTCTTCTTACTATTTGTAACTCTTTATACTTCTTTTCATTATAAACTACTCCTATGGGAACAACAATTTAACATGTTTTAATTTTTATAGATTAAAATAAAATTAAGGGTCTTATAATTTTTTATTTTTTTTTTTTTGGTGATTTGTGTGATTTTGTGTTATTATATTCAGTAATGTATGAGAAAGATGCATTTAAATTTTAAAATTAAACCATAATGAAAAATCCCGCGCATAGCGCGAGTTATGAGCTAGTGTGAGTAATGTGGTATCCATATTTTATACACATTCTGAACCATAAACAACAAGAAGTTCATTACAATCATAAATAACAAGTTCAGTGACAACCATATACAACAAGTTCATTACAACCATAAACAACAATATTACCACCAAGTTCTTCACCAACAAGAATATGTGGTAATTACAACACATAAAAACAACAACAATAATACATATCAGGGCAATGCCATACGACCAACTTAAGTACATCTCAGGGCAATGCCATACGACCAACTTCGCCGTTGAGTGGACATTTTGAAGTGTATGCAAACAAAAACAAACACATGGCACAAAATATCCATAAACACACGATAATTGATTGGTAATTCTTCTTCATTGCCTAGAGCTTGATTTCACCGATATTGATTTCCATACGATACAAGGCAATGTCATTCTCCAGACCAGCCTTCATTTGCAAAGCTTCTTTCTCCATTTCAACCCGGACCTTTCCAACCTCAACTTCAACCATGGTTTCACAGCGCTTTGCTTCTGCCAACAAACTTTTGCGCCTTTGACGCAAACGACTTACCACCTGTTTCCCATGTTCACATAATGGAGGATCAACCCATTCAAAGAAACCACAATCTCACTGAATCTGCAAACCCCAACACAAACATTCATTAACATTACTGCCCAAGACTACACCACCAAAAAAGGACCATACTCAAATCATTTGAAGGGCACCTAAAACAACTTTAATGGACTAAGCATTAACCAATTACTGCCTAAAACAACTAAAGAAGTAAGCATTAACCCATTAATGACCAAGACAATTAAACCCAAAAAAATGACTATATTCAAATCATTTGAAGGACACCTAAAACCACTAAAGCAGTACACAGTAATGGAACAACCAAACCAATAAACATTGACCCATTACATCCCAAGACAACTAAATCTCTATTGCTGGTCAATCATGGTTGAAAACAACTAAACCAGATGACCGTAAAAATTGTTCACAACATTATGAAAAATTCATCAGACAATATACCTCTTTCGGTAAACCACTGTTCAAATGTAAAGATGATGACTTTTTCACCTAACTAATAATCTACACACAACACAACAGTAACTCTCACAAAATAAAGCAGTAACACAGTAATGGAACAACCAAACCAGTAAGCATTGACCCATCATCCCAAGACAACTAAACCCATTGCTGGTCAATCATGTTGAAAACAACTAAACCAGATGACCGTAAAAATTGTCACAACATTATGAAAAAACATCAGACAACATACACTTTCGTAAACCACTGTTCAAATATTAACGATGATGACTTTTTTCACTAACAGTAATCTAACACACACAACAACAATAACTCTTCACAAAATAACTACAACGGGACTTGCCTTCCAATTTTCGCAGCCCACAAATCTCCTACCTAATTCTTGTCGTTTGTGCGGTCCTCACAATCATCGCCGCTCACAGAAACAAACGCGCTGCGTGAAGAAGTTGCGCCGCTTTGCGTGGACCCGGAGCTTCGGCAGATCGACTCAGAGGCTCCATTGTTCTCCAGAAGTAGAACCACAACCCTAGAACCTGCCGTTCAGACAAACAATGGAGACTGACTAGCGTTTTTGGTCTTAAAACCGTCAGTTTTTTTGTCTTAAAATACGGAAGCAAACATTTTAGAATGGAAAATTTACGCGTGTGGGATGGGGGGAAAATGGGCAGCTTAAACTAACTGTGCGCACGTGAGGCGCACGTGGCGTCCATTCCGTCTGATCAGACGCAAGGACTGACGGAATGACGACATTGGGAATTTGTGGAACTTGAGGGGGGACATTGTCAGTTTTTAAACTTTGGTGCCAAATCAAAAAAAGTGAGTATACATTGGGGGGTAAACTGTATTTAACCCGAAAGAAAATGACAAGAAATACAAATGTTTTGACATAGTTAGAAGAGGGAAGATGAAAGAGCCTCTATGATGTGCAGAAGCGATATAACGTTTAACAGAGAGCTAGTTCCCAATACACAAAATCAACACACACATTACAAGAAACATATATTCTATGATGATAAAAAATCTTATTATTCCCTACAATTGACTGATATTTATAGTAAACCACTTACACTACTTCTAAAAGGTAAAATTCTTCTAGGATAGAAATACTTAGTAGCTACGTAAAACCAATTTATTATTAAATAATAGGGAAATACTTGTGCTACGTAAACCAAATATTAAAATATTTTAAAAGAAATTAAATGAATTACTTGAGAATTATGCTAGAGATCTTTATAATTCAATCAGCGATCTTTCCTTCTTGGATGTCATCTCGTTATTTGACTCTTTCATCTTGCCCGATCTTTTATTGGATCATTATTATCATCTTGTTGCATTCAATTATTAATTAATCAATGAATTAACCTCATCGTATCGATGAGAACCCGATAGTAATTTTCCTTCACCTTAGGCCCACGCTGTCCTACATCAGTCTCCTACTCAGAAAAATTATCATCGATGTTATCGTCGCGTATAATGGGTCATCTGGATGATATTCGAACAAACTCTACATTGAAGGTGTTTGAAATTGACATGTCGTCGGAGTTCCACAAACTGATAAGCGTTGCCATTGACGTTCTCTGTGATTCGAAATTCTTCTATTCCCATACTCTCAATTGCCATAAGTTTCGGTGGGAAAACGGTCTTGCGTAGTGGCAGACTAAATCGCCTCTCGAAAAATTTCACTGGTTCTTATCTGACGTTTCTTGTACTTATCATTGCTGCTTTTAAATTTCAAGCGGTACGTCAGCTGTAATTGTTGTACCCATTCGGCCATATTCCGGCTGTAAGCTTAACCCCTGGAGTTTCGGAAGTGGACCAAATCCAAAGCACTTAGGAGGTTTGGTGTAGACAACCTTCAATGGTGATTTTTCCCGTAACCGTTGCACATACTGTTGAAGCAAACTCATATCTGAGTAAGATTAGATCCCACTACTTCGCTTGTCTCCCCGAACGGCATCTGAGCATTGTTACCGAGGTATTCTGGTTGGTCACCTCAGTTTTTGACCATCTGGTTTGTGCGATGGCTATGTGCATACTGGTACTTGAGTGACGGTTCAAAACCTCCTCCATAAAGTACTCAGAAGTGACTGAGGAACTGACGTCTCAGTCAACGTGGATTGACTTGTGGTACTCCGTGTAGCGGACGACCTCTTTAAAAACAGATTGCTATGTGGACTGCACCGAGGTCTTCCTACAAGGATAAAGTGTTCATTTTGGAATAATATGTTCAACCACAACAAAAACTAGAGTCCATACCTCTTGTTGATTCCAACGGTAGCCAATACGAAGTCCATACCAAGTCTTCCCATATGTTGTCGGGCACCGGCAATGGGTGTACAACCCGGTGTTTGCGCTTGGCCCTTTTGTTTGGCACACAGGACACTTTTGCACGAATCTTGTCGACTCTCGCCCTTATCTTGGCCAATAATACCACTTGTCATCAGCGAGATGGTCCTTATCACGTCCTGATCGTGACCACCAATCCTTCCACCAGTTAGGTCCCGCAAAATTTTTTCCGTGTATGGATGTTTCGTAGAATACCACAGTCTGATTATCGCGGAACAATTACCCTTCTTGAATGTTGGAAATCGCCGCCCGTTGTTTGGACACACATTTCTTCCCATACAGTCAACTTCTGAAAGTCATCGTCCTCGGCATACAAATCCCTTTAAATGTTCGAAGCTTACGATCTCGGATTTGAAAAAACATCACGAGCAAAAGGCTGCTCGTCGGCTTAAAAGGCGTTTGGCCACCTTTGTTCTGCTGTCCCGACTTATGTTTAAGCACAAAGTAAACTTTGCATGGAAATATCCACCAAGCATGCATTTCATCAGATTTTTGATGTGACGAACTTCAACGCTTGGTGGTGCTATACAGAACAACGCGCTTGATCAAATAATGCTCCCAATGCTTCAAATTGAATCTCTCTTT
>FXXK01002873.1:0-21495 GCA_900184695.1 Betula pendula
TATATATAAATATATATGTACGCATGTATTTTCGGTGTTCTTTCTCTGATTGTTTTCTTTCTTTTCTTTCTTTTTCTATTGACCTGAAGCAGCAACACAGCAAGCCGTGATACAGCCCTCTGTTCCAGTTTTGTTTTTTTTTCTTTTCTGCTTTATCTATGCCGTGTGTTATCTGTACACATATATGCTTGCTTTATTTTCTTTCCTTCCCTTCTCACAGAACCACCGCTCGGCCTTATACCTGAACCAGCCTTAGAATATTTTTTTTGTTCCTTTTCCTGTCTGATCACGTTGCTTTCTTGGCCATGATATATTTTGTCTCTTTTTGATTTTCCTCCTGGCAGTGCCGTATCCTCTGATTTTTCTTTGTGTTGTTGTCCTCTTTCGGGCAGTGCACTTAGGGATGCAATAAGAGTGTTTTAAAAATTTTCCCTTGGAGTTTTAAAAACATACACGTGATTTCCAGGGACGCTGTATCTTTCCTTTATGCAAAAACAATTATTTTCCTTAATTGATTTTATACGCCGTAGCTCCATAATTTTAAAGAATGTACATATGAATAATGATTTAGGTATTCTCAAAGATCCATTCTCTAAAGGCTAGCAAGTCCAACCCAATATAGTAAGAGTTACTTTAGCAAGGTTTATAAGGGTAGTAATACGTCTGAATTTGTATTCAGGTGACTAGCTAGCGGTCGAGGGAAATTTCTTGTTAATTCAGTCAGGAGGTAAGTAGATTCCCTACCCCTTCTAAAGTCATAGTTTGCTCATGTCATGATTTTCTTAAACTGTGCATTACTATGTGTTTTGATCATGCATCTGCGAATTTATTTCGTTTACACAAATGTTTAGTATAATTTTTCTCTTTAAATGAAAAGCTGTATACTGGATAAATCCATTTTGATATTTTAAAGGTTATTGTTATCATTACTTTCTAACTATAGCAAGTAGTTATTTTTAGAAGTTCCGATTTGGAAAAGTAGCTATATTTTTAGAAAGTTGATAAACCATAAAAGAAAGTACAAATTGTAAAACCCTCCTACACGTTGCTCAAAGATACTAAGAGAAGCAAAAGAGATGAGAAAAACTTTTATAAGATGAGGGTACGTGTATGGAGGAGATACTTTTTGGCCCAAGAAGATTCAGAGAAGAAAACGCTCGGTACCGAAGCCAGGATGGAAGCGCAACCACTGAAAGAGGCTCTGCTAGAAGGTGGTACTCCATCAAGTTATTGCCAAGCTGAGTGCACCTATAAGTTAATCGGCTGGCCAGTAGGCACGTCTGCGGCCGCATGCGTTGCCATGGTCGCAAGGACCGCGCAACCCTAGTACACAGGGCGTAACAGTGTACATGGGCCCTAATATGAGATTTATTTTTTTCAAACAAAGTATGAGTGTGCATTATGACTCCTTTAATAAGGATTATTTATTCTTTTTCACTAAGGGGTTACCCTTATTTATAATATATTATTTATTAGTTATCCTGTACCGATTTCAAAACGATAACATTTTCCGTATAACTATTTGCGAAGAAAAATGAATTTAAACCAACTATTTATGGTTGGGGATATACTTACTGAGTCTTTCTCGCTCATAAATTTTTATGTTTTGTTTTCAGGTGGCGAATATGCCGGTATAGGAGGCCGGAATGGGGATCTGGGATAGGGTCTAGCCATTATCTTTGCATCACGATATTTTTATTACTTTATAATAAGTGCAAGTGCACAAGTTATATGATATGTATTCATTTAATTATTAGTATGCTCTAAACTTCAGACTTGGTGTTTGTAAACCAAGTGAGATGATTTTGTTGACACTATTTATTTGAATGATTTAATGCATTTACTTCAGCCTTTAGTTAAATGCTCTGGTAGACCTTATGACTATTTGCGCTTCTGAATAAGTAAGTTGACAATCCTAGCCCTATCGGGCTGGGGTCGTTACGGTCTAGCTTTTGTTACATCAATGTGTTATATAATTTAAACAGGTTGATGTGTTTGGTTAAGCCATATGTGGCTTTTGTTAGCCATTATTTTGTTGTATAGTTGTTGTACAAAACTGTTGTATATAGTTTGTGTCAGCTTCAAGTTATGTTTCTCTCATATGTTATGTATTTATTTTCGTTGCGTGTATGTTATTAACTCTGATGTGATATGCTCAGATTATGAGTAAATGATGTGGGCTTACATGAGCCTCTATGATTAATCGGTTTTATTTAAAAAAAAAAATGAAAAATTACACTTTACCCCCTTAATGTTTGAGCGGATTTTCAATTTAGCTCCCAATGTTTAAAAATTTGCAATATAACCCCCCAATGTTTGCTAAAAAATTCAATTCAGCCATTCTGTTACTTAAAGCTGTCTAAATTAACGGATTTATTGTTCACCCGTTTTTTTTAAAAAAAAAATTTAATTTTTTATGTTTACTGTTCACGGTGCACTCGATTTTTACTGTTCACTCGTTTTTTAAAAAAAAAATTAAAAAATTAAAAACAAGTGAACAGTAAATCCGTCAATTTGGATGGCTTTAAGTAACAGAAGGTCTGAATTGATTTTTTTTGCAAACATTGAGGGGGTGCATTGTGAATTTTGTATATATGTGTGTGTGTATGTGTGATGAAATCGGGTCGCCACATCAATCAAACAAACTAAGCCAATTTTATTCTTCCTTATCATGCTTTCTAGCTCTCTTTGTTTGGAGGGGTGATTTAAACCCACCACATTCCAAATGAGAAGGTACATGAAGTTGGAGACAAACCCCTCATCAACACTTCCACCTCCTCAACCATTACACCTTTTCCTTTATCCAAAACCTTAGGCAGAATAAGATTTTTCATGTTTAAGGCTTCTACAATAACTTTGTGGATGGCAGGGGAACCTACATTCTTCACCTCACCCTCTTCATAATCATTTCTATCAGCCTTGGCCAAAAGCTGAAAATAGTTGGACCATTTGTTGCTACTGCCTCCAACAATAGTTTTTACTGCAAGAGATTTCTTGGAAGATCTGACTACAGTCCAAGGCTGCTATATTTCATAGCTCTTTGCTTGGATTTCATCCACCCCCTCAAGCTTCTTCAATAGAGTTGGTCCTTTCTTGTTGAAATCCTTCTTGACCTGATCAGGCCTTCTAGGAATCCAAACATATTTCTCAACTATGGTACAAGCATGAGAAGCATGGCCAAACGACTTACATTTCTTACATTTCAAATGTATCCAGGGGTACTTAATACCAACTATAACGGTTGGCCATTGACACCAACAATGTCAACCTCCTTAGAGAAATCTGAATCAATGTTAACCTCAACTAGGACATGAGCGAATCCTAGGCAAAGTTGTTCTTCAGTTACAGTATCAGCACATAGAGGTTTACCAACACTGCTAGCAACATAACTCAAATAGGTAGCATTCCAAAATTTTATGGGGAGATTATGTAACTTGATCCAAACAAAAACAGAGGAAACATAGATTTTAAGCAGCTGCATACTTGAAGTCCAGCGCTGTAAGATCAAAGGCTTATTAGCCACATGCCATAGCTTGGCCTCCAGAACTTCATCTCTAGTTTTCTCATTTGCAAAACATAACAAATACAAGTCATTCTCTAACAAGAACACCTCCACCTTGCCATAATTTGCCCACAAACTATCCACAAAACGCTTAACAATATAGAAAGGAAGCGGTTTATCAAAAAATTGACCTACCAAGAAAGGAGACCATTTCAGAATCCTTTCCTTAATAGCTTCCTTAGGAGGAGTCACAATGATCTTCCTGTTTATCTTAGTAAGCTCAAAATAGTGGAGAGCACCTAAAACTTTTTAGAGTGGAAAAATTTCCTCTAGTCATGAACAACCTCCTTAGGAGCAAGAGGAGGTTTCGAATTACCAGATGCTTCACCATCATTTATCATTCCCTGCATTTCAGATTGAAAATGCAATGGCATAGGGGATACATGACGCTCCATGCGAGCAAAATTTGCATATGATGGTAACCTATTGAATACAGAAAAATCCAAAATCCATTCCAGGTTCTCAAATTGAGCGACCTTGGATGCAGATCCAACCGGAACATTCAAACTTTGGTTTCCCACGCTTTCAAGGTATCGCACCAAATTACAATAAAGAGAATCACGTTTCACATCTTCCTTAGTCTCTTCAACATTTTGATCCACAGGGAGTGAAATATCATCCACAAAATGAAGCATTACCTGTTCAAGCAACTTCGTGTTCTTCTTTGCACCTCAACTTCTGGTCGTTCTTTGCGCCATAGCATTACACAGAATTGAAATCTCCTGTAGACATAACTATAACCGCACAAAACTCCAACGAAAGTCACCAAGAAATAGAGTTGGACATGAGATGCGCCCTCGTGCACCAAAAGAGAGAGGCGAGTGAACCAAGACTCAAGAGAAAAAACTGACTGCCACTAGGGCTGGCAAAACGGGTTCGGGTCGACCCGCCAACTCGTCAAGCCTAAACCCGAACACGACCTATAATTTTAATGGGTTAACACGACACAACCCGTCAATTTGGTTAGTCGACAGGTCGTGCCGTGTCAACTCGACCCGACACGTTTGACATGATTTGTTATTCAGGTCTGGTAAACCTAACCTGACCCATATTAAGTAAGCTTGGATTAAAAAAATTCAAGAAATGACCCGACACGACCCGTTTAGGTTAGTTTATAATTTTTTTTACGTTTTAAAAAAAATAAAAAATAAACGGATACCCGATTGACATAAACTCAAACCATATATCTTCGTGTCTTGTTCGTGGGTCATGTAAAAAATGGCCACCTGTACTGCCACATAGCTCTCTAACAACTTTGCCACCAATTTGAACAAACACAATCTTCCACTCCTGACGATGACATTTTATCACCTTGGTTTTTAAGGAGGTTGATAGTATCAGACCTCATGTTTTCCATTAGACAATAACATGGTCTTGTAATGATGATATTTTGTTCTTACTAGCTTTTGTCTTTACCTTACAATTTATACCAAACGTTGGGCTTAGAGTAAAATACTTTGACAATCACACTTGTTCCATAGTTTTTTTATTTTTTTTTTATTATTATTTTGAAAACCTTGAGGGTTTTACACTGGTTTGGCTCCTCTAAGTTCATAAAAGGAAAATTTTGTTTTGTTTTGTGTTTAACCTATACAAACCAAACCATATTTTGCTTTCCTATGTATAGTAGTATGTGTTTCAATTGTTAATCTGATTATAGATGCTATGAATTATATTTTTATGAAAATGTATTTTTTCAAATATGAATTTGAAACGTGTAAATTAGGCCTAGGCAGAATCTTGCAAGGCAAAGACTCCATGAAAACAAGTTTTAATAAATTACAAATACCATATATTATGTAATTATGTGAATTTCCATTAAACTGGTTTCAAGTTGCATTGTTTTCGCATAGCTATTAAGCAATTTGATGGTTGTTTGAGTTTTGAAATATTTGTATAACACACGCTTCAGAAGTACATTTGACCCATTTAATCTAAGTGTTTGGGCTCAGAAAGTATTATAAGTAATTAAGTTCAATTGTAGTTAAAAATGCGTTGCGAGTTTGGTCCATTTAGAGGATCTTGGGCCATATCATTAGAGTCTTAGTTAGAAAGGACCATTGATGTTTTTTTAACTAGATTAGAATTGGTAAGATTAATATTGTGGTTGAATATTTGGTTTAGGTAGCTAACAGGCAAAGGCCTCTTCTAGCAGCAATATCGAAGTAAGGGAATCCTTAACCCTTTTAAGTGTAATTCCATTACATGATTTTAATGTAAATGCTCTTTATTACGTTGTGCAAAATATTTATTTTATGTTATTCTTATACTTGCTTGAAATGATTATGCATGCATCAAACGCTTTTATAAAGAAGTTTAAATTCCTAAATCTACTATTTGCCATTTAAATTGGTATGGATACAACGTTTGACTCTTATGGATATTTTTTAATTGAAAAATGTTCATTTTAAGGAAATCTTATTTATGGAAAGTTCTAAATAAGGAAAGCTCTAGTGAAGTGAAAGCCCTCCCATACATAGTTCTAAACAGTTTCATGAGAAGTAAACGAATGAGAAATAATTTATTATGACAAGGATACGTGTAACGCCCAGCATATTTATTGCGAATTATAAAATTTAAGTAGTATTTAGCTTTGGTTATTCTTGAATTAATTAATTTAGTTAATATTAAATAGATTGTTATTTAGTTTGTTTAAAATTTGTGGTTTGTTAGTTAGAATTTTTAATAAAGAAATTTTAAGTTAAGACTTTGAATCAAAGATTTTTTTTTTTTTTTTTTTTAAAAAAAAGCTATTTTCGTAGCTTTCAAGTGAAAGCTACAGTAAAGAAATAAGAGCCATTTATGTTGACTTTGTAGCCCTTTCCATTAAAGAGAAGTGATAGATTTTTTCTTTTTAAAAAAAAAAATGTAGGAAGCTTTTTTTTTGCTTCTCTACAACAATTCACGTCCAAGACGTGAATGTTGCAAAAAGAGAAAGATCGAACCAGCTTTCACCAGGCGTGAAAGCTGGCGACAAAAAAAAAGAAAAAAAGAAAGAAAGAGGAACTGTCGGTAACAACAACAAAATAGACAAAAAAAATCAACACGTGGGAGTGGTAAAAGATGGGAGCTGCCTAGTGTAATAATAATAATAATAATAATAATAATATATACATATCAAGAAAGAAGTCATATATTTTTGAAGGGTATGTTTTCAAACACAGTGAAAAAGGACACGCCCCAACCTCTCTACAAGAATAGAATGTCTTCACTGTCTTGCATTTATTTGAAAATATCAGACATTAAATGTGTATCTCTCTTTATTGAAGACAAGCAATATTTTACTATACGTTTTGTTAGAAAAATGCAATCCTCTTCGTTCATATTTTGAGAGATTCAGATCCAAAGAGCGCATGCTATTTACCCATATAGTGCGAAAGAAAAGGTAAGCTGCATTAAAAGCTTGCTAATCAAACGAATCAAAGAAAATCAAATATAGGAGAAGCAAATCGTGAGAAAATAGTTTAAAAGTTTCTAAACTTTGCTATAAGAGTAACCGATGCCTCATCCTTTAGTACTTCCTATCATCTGTTTTGTTTCTCGGTATTCTATCTTCAAGCATCATTTTTCATTCTTATGTCCATTACACAAATACAGAAAGAGAAAGTAAGAGAGGAAAATAGGAAGGAGTAGTGATTCTTTTAGCCAGAGAAATCATTTCGGGTGATTAAGCGAAAGTGGTAAGTATAAAACTTACTGACCCTACGCTTAAAGTTTTTTTTATTGCATAAACTGTACAATATTTTTAGTGTGATTATGAACCCTATATTTTGGATTATGATTATGATAAATTATGTTGCCATGATATATTACATGTGTTTAAAGAAATGTATTAAAAGAAAATAAGTTTTAAAGAAAAATGTGATTTGATTATATGTGAAATGTGAAAAGTTTGTAAAAGATGAGTACTTGGCGGTTAAGTGGGGTTATACACTTAGCACTCCAATGCTAATAAGGGGAAAATAAAAATGACTAACTAACCCGGCGGTTAAGTGGGGTTATACACTTTGCATCTTGAAACTATAAGATGGATAAATTTGTAGCAACCCAGCAGTTAAGTGGGGGTATACACTTAGCAAACTCCGGCGGCCAAGTGGGAGTATACACTTGACTTACAGAAAAGATGAAATGAAAAAATAACATCTAAATGTGAAATGTAATGAATGATCTTTAATAGTGTAATTATTATGTGAATCAAGCATGACATGATATTTTTTGTTTTATGTTTTCTAATTTCCGTTTTTTTTTTCATTATCATGTTATAAAATGTTTTACTCCTTCATAGTATGAGATGATATGTATTAAATGCAAGGAAAAAAATTTGGGGTTTTTATGAGTACTTATTAACAAAACTTTAGGCTTAATTTACAAAACGACAATGAAATTTTAGAAAATAAACACTTTTGCGAAAACCCTATTTGAGACAGCTGTTTAGTAAAATCAAGATAGAATTTTTTTAAGGGAAAAAGAGGGCTCAGATTACACACGTATAGTCGAATTATTTTATACTTACTGAGTGGTGGACTCACACATTCCCCCTGTAAAATTGTGGTAATTTTACAGATGTTGCTGAAGAAGAAATAGCTGAAAACCCCTATGTTTGACTAGGCTTTTGTTCATGAGGCTTGTAAGAGGCCTCTCACCTTTTAAGGGACTGACTCATGTCAAGTCAATATTTTAATTATAAGAATAAATGTCATGATGACATATTTCGATTTTATGACAAGACAATACTAGTTTAATGTTGTTGTAATGACATTATGTTTAATTTTATAATATGTTATTTTCAAATATAAGCTATGGTATTATGTAATGATGAGTGAGTTTGTGGTGACAATATATATATATGTGTGTTTTTCTTCCATTGTGAGTGTATGTAAAGGTAGTAGCGTCACACAGAATTAAGATAATTCTGCTTTGCGACTTGTATAAAAGTTGGGACGTTACAATACGTGTGTGGATGAGGTAATTTTAGCCCCATAGATGATTACAGATATATATGCTCGATACCGTTGCTTGAGATAGAAGCGCAACCACTGAAGGACGTTGAGAAGGCAGTAATCCATCAATATGTCATGCAATTATGCTCAATGAACCGTTAATTAGTTGATGGACAGGTCTTTGGTCACAGTCACTGCCATTGTCACAAAGATCATGCAATCCTAGTACACATGGCATAATGGTCTACATGGGCCATATTATGAGGATAATTGTTATAAGCAATATGCATTTATATTTTATAAGGAAGATGAATGTGTTTTATGATAATTTTACTAAAAATTGATTTATTTACTGAATAAATTGTATTTGCATTTAAGTAATAGTGATATGTGTTAAATATGCTTTGAAGTGACTTCAAAGAGGAAGATGTTTTAAGTATAAATGTTTTTTAAAAAAATGAAGTTAACTCAACCGTTTTATGGTTGAAGATTTTTTTTCTGAGCATTTTTCGCTCACTCTTACTATATTTTGTTTTTGGGTTATGAGTATGGCGGATTAGGAGGCTAGAATGGGGGCGGGTTTAATTAGGAAATCATGTGTATTTCTTATTAATTATTTTAAATAAGTATATTGGCACAGTTTCACGATTATGAGTTTTCAATAAGAAATATTATTACTTACTAATTTTTGATATGACGTTTCAGCAATAAGTTATTTATATTTTTATTTGACACTATAATTCATATTTTACTAATGCATTTATCACTACATTTAATTAATTGCTTTACTTTGATAGATCTTATAAATCTTTGCCTTTATGTGATGATAAGTTGACAAACCAAATCCTATGGTGGGTTGGGGGCTTCACAAAACCGGTCATTGTCAACTCTTTCTCTCTCTCTCATCATTGTCAACTCCTCCATAGAAAACTTGGCATCAAAGACTAAACCCAATCCTGGCTATTGTAAACTACTTACAGCAATGGTGCAATACGCATTTCTTTTTCTTTTTTTCTTTTTTTACTTTGACTTTCGAGCAATAAATGGAAAGGGGGATGGATGAGGTGAAGGCTTGCAAACATTAGCATCATCAACGCAGTTGTTCGTATACTAGCACACAAAATGGACTCCAAATCTGGTGGTTTTATACAGCAACACGTGTTGATTTATATATCGACTTAAATATTCAATACTATTATGTACTAAAGGAATACATATATACGTGTGTTAAGACAGGCACTACAGTATTCGTATACTTGCACCAAGGAATACCATATTCAGTTTTGTATTATACTGTTACATCCAAATTTAAAAATACTAATAGTTATTTCATTTCATTACCAGTAATAATTTTTTTTTTTTTTTTTTTAAAAAAAGAATAACATTTTACTTAAGGGTTATTTGTTTTAGAAAGTTAAAAAAAAATAAAAAAAATTGGTAATAGCCGCTTGAATGATGTTGCCAAAAAGTATCTAACTCTTTTCTATTTGATTTCTTTTTTTAAAACACACGTACACTTGGGCTGGGCTAAAAAACCGACTACATCGTCCAACAACTTTTGACACCATCTAACTTGCGGCGGTAGGTGGTAGCCTTTTTTAATTTTAGACAAAGTCAGTTTTTGGTAGCGAAATAAATTTTTGAAAAAAATGTACAAATCGTTCTTTATAGTTTGGCCTAAATTATAAATCATTCCATGTGGTCTATCAAATATAACTCAGAAGCCCTTATGATATGCCAAAAAAATAATTTAGTCTTTGAAGTCAAATTTTGTTAAAATTTTTAACAGATCTATTAAGTGTCATGTCAGCACCAATGAAGATGCTGACATGTGACAAATCTTATTAAAAAAATATATAAATATATTACGTATATAAAATATAAAGGACAGAAATTAGCTACAAACTGGTTTGTCAATTAACTACAACCAGTCTAATAAAATGACATGTGTCCCTTAACATGTAAGAAACACATGTTTCTTATTAATGCTATTAAAAAAAAAAATGTGAGAAGCACATGCTATTAAAAAAAATGTGTTTCTCAACATGCTAAGGGACACATGTCATTTTATTAGACTGGTTTGTAGCTAATTGCTACAAACCAGTTTTGTAGTTTAATTCTGTCCAAATATAAAAATATAAAATTCAAAAAATTAATTTTTTTTAAAAAAGAAGAAGAAGAAATGGGTGGCCTGCCAATCGGCAACCATTCCTTGGGGAGAGGGGGGTGGCCTATGAGCCACCCCTAAAGGGGCTTGGGGTGGCTCGCCGCCATCCCCGGCCCATAGGGGGGGTGCTGTGCACTACCCATGACAACCTTTGAGTGGTGTTCGAGCCACCCCCAATCCTGGGTGGCCACGCGGCCACCCCGGCTGCCATAGAGGTGGCCGCGTTTTACACGGTTACTATTGGGGGTAGCTCGAACACCACCCTAGCTACTTTTGGAGGTGGCTCGTAGGTCACACCCTCCCCCAAGGGGTGGCTGCCCATCTTTTTTTTTTTAAAAAAAAATTAAATTAATTATTTTTTGAATTATATTTTAATATTTATATATTTATATATTTTTAATAAGATTGTCATGTGTCAACATCTTTATTGGTATTCAATATATATAAATATATTAAGTACATAAAACATAAAATATAAATTTAAAATTAATTTCTTATTTTTTTTTTAAAAAAAAAAGAAGAAGAAAGGGGTGGCTGCCAATCGACAACCATACTTGGGAGGGGGTTGGCTTGCTGCCATCCCCGCCCATAGGGGGTGGCCGCCTGCCACCCACCGGCAACCTTTGGAGTGGCGTTCGAGGCCACCCCCAATCCTGGGTGGTCGCACGGCCACCCCGACTACCATAGAGGCCTCGTTTTAACACCGGCCACTATTGGAGGTGGTTCGAACATCACCCCAGCTACCTTTGGAGGTGGCTCGCAGGTCACCCTCTCCCCCTAAGGGATGATTGCAATTTTTTTTTTAAAAAAAAAGTTTTAAAATTTTAATTTTGAATTTATATTTATATATTTAATATAATTATATATTCTTTTTAATAAGATTGTCATGTGTCAGCATCTCATTGGTGCTGCCGTGACACTTAACACAATCTGTTAAAAATTTTAACAAAATTTAACTTCATAAACTAAATTATTTTTTTTGACAAATCACATAGATTTTTGAGTTCATTTTAATACCATAGAGAGTGATTTATAATTTAAGCTAACCACAATTACTAATTTTACATTTTTCTCTAAATTTTTTAACCGACCGCCATTACCCACTGACTTTTTCAATTTCTATGCGCTAAGTCTTGAATTCTTATTAGTGCAGGGCACGCTGTCTAAATTCATGGGCGATATACTGCTGTTGGATTGTGCTTTGTAGAGAGAGAGAGAGTGAGAGAAAGAGAAATAGAGAGACCCAATAAGAGTTTTTTAAGCTTATTAATTTCATTTAACTTCTTTTAAGATCACATACAACAGAAGTTTGTGTCCCACAGATCTCTCATGAGAACCATATATGGACAACATTCAAGCTAGATATAACTGCAGAGAGAGAGAAAAAGGCAACATCCATTGCTCCTCTTTATTCATGAATCTACACCCTTTATTCTAAGAAATCCTGCCAGGTAAACAATTAAAAAGAAAAAAGTTACGTTAGTATTCATGGAAGATGAAACCCTGGAAACAAGAAAAATTAAAAGAACGAGAAAAAAAAAAAAAAAAAAAAAAAAAAACCTCAACCCTAAAGGGTTGGCTGGAGGGACATAAATTAGCTACAAAACAATTTGTAGTTAATTTATACAAAAAAAATGCTTTCTTGTTAATGTTATTTAAAAAAAATTGTATATTTTATACGTCATTTTATTAGACTGATTTATATAAATTAGTTACAAATAATTTATAACTAATTTTTGTCCCGGTTGAAGTGGCTAATCATTTCGCCATAGCTAGTGTCCCATGAAGTATGTCTAAGGTTTAAACTCTTCTAAGTGCAAACAATTTTTTTGGAGTAAAGTTGGAGCTTTATTAGGCCTGTGCAGAAAGAGCGATTTGGACGGTATCCCTAAAATCTAGTCGGAAAAGCCCCAAATATCCAAATTATTCAGAAAATAAATAATAATAATAAAAAAGAACTCACTCGTTGCAGTTGACGGTCCTGGAGATGGGGATACTAATTTGGACCCCACACTTAGTCGGAAGCGAGGCAGCTGCATCATCCTTTATGTTCGGGTTGCGGCCTGCAGCTTGCTTAAGGCAATCACAGGCAGCGCGCCTGTCAGGAGTAGTCGGCGTCATGGCTTGCAGATTCCTCACCCCATTGCAGCAATCGTTCGTCGGGTTACCACTTCCACTAATCAGATACGCGATGCACGGAGACATGCACGAGCTCACTTGTTGGCAAGTCACGGCCGCCTCCCCACCTGGCATTGCCACGGAAACCACCACCGCCACGACCATGACAGCTAAAACTACACCCACCTTCATAATTTTTAGATGCTTTTGGTATGATCACCAGCTGTTTGATATTTTGCTATGTAAGGGAAGATGCATGCGAAGGCGGGTGGATTTATAGTTGCCGTCGTGGGATACATCCAAAAGGAAGAGTGTGTGATTAGTGTGAGCAGGGCAGCCGTTAGAAATTAGTTCCTTGGCTCCAAACGTCACTTGTTTTCTCAGTTTGGTTTACCTTTTTCTACCTGTGCTGCTGCTGAATAAAAGTCGGTGGCGTTACAAACTTTCTGTTGGAAAGATAGTGGGGAGAGAGAGAGAGAGAGAGAGAGGATGTTCTTTGTGCCCCTGGATATTTATAATTAATAAAATAAAATGCACTAATCATGATCCCCTAATTCCCTGCTAATTTTATGCCTTGTAACTCGCTTTCTCATAACCTGAAAAGAGGGGAAAAACAGAGCGGGTCAGTAAAAGCTATATGTTTCCAACCAAGTCAAAATGGTTAGAGTTAAAATAAGGTTTTGTTTATTTTCGCGTAAAATAATTTTTAGAAATGATTTTTTGTGATTTTTGGTGTTTGGTAGGACTATAAATAATAGTTAATGAAAATTATTTTTAGTTTGACCAAAATACCTTCTTTAATTTCTGTAAGATGATTTTTTATTTTTAAAATCGTAAACTATTTTTCGAGTTTGCGATTTTCCGTGCGCGTCAAACACTAAAAAAATGTTTTTGGTGAAAAATATTTTCCTAAAAATCAATTTTTCGACGAAAATCATTTTATGTCGAAACAAACGATGCCTAAATTTAGTATGGAAATAATTTCATATAACTCCTTATAAAACTGAGCTCGTAAACTTTTACTTTAAAAATGTTTTTTCTCTAAACATCAATTCCAGTTCTTTGAAAATAATCTAGTTAATTCGTAATAAAACTGAAATTTTAACTAAATTCTTTAATCTCATACTATGGCCCGTGCGTGGGGTTGCGCGTACTCCTAAAGGACTCAATACCACCTGTGGTTGCATGTGTGCCATCTGGGTCAGCTTGGTGATGGGCTATACTTTCGTGTAAATGTCTTTTAGTGTGGTGCGCTTCAACTCGACTCCGATACTGTGTTGTGCCTTATTTGATTTGTTAAAGCATTTACAATAAACTCTTTTAAAAAAATTTTAAATTTAACTTTAAAAATTTACTTTAATTGATTTAGTTAGACACTTTTTTAAATTATTAAATATCAAACTCTCTAAATATTTTTATACTTTTAACTAAGGAGAAACTTCACAAAGGCATTCCGAACTTTCACCCGATTTGAATAACCTTATCCAATGTTTGATTTCTCTTAATTTGACCTCTTAAACTTTCCATTTCTCTCATTAAACACTCTCCGTCTGTTTTCACCGTTAAATTTTGTTGAAATTCTCAAAATACTCATGTATTTTAAACAAAAAAAAAAAAAATAAAAAAAATCTAAAATAAGGGGTATTTTGATAATTTTTGCACTACTCTGTTAGGATTTAACGAAAAATTCTACCAAATTGAGAGAAATCAAATATTGAGGGGAGTTATTCAAATCGTGTGTAAGTTCGAAGGACCTTTGTGAAGTTTTTCCTTTAACTAAATATTATATTTTATTGAAGAAACCAACTTTTGGACTCTTTGCATTAAAAATATACTTTGATTGAGAGGAAAGAAGAAAAAGTATGAGAGATAAAGGACATTAAAAAAAATCTTAACATTAATTTTTTGGCTCTTTAGATTCAAAGAGAGTTTCTGACGGTGTTTGTTAAATTATAGTTTTTGAGTGTTTTGTTAAAAATTTAGAGAAAAATCAAATTTAAAGAGTTCATTGTGAGTGCCCTTACGCCAATATATATGTATATATACAAATATCTCATTCTTACACATGCCCTTACTTTCTTCAAAGTTTCTTTTATCTAATATCTAATATCTTGGTCCCATATTAAAAAAATGAGAAATAGTTCGCATAGAGTGAGTGGTTTTATATATTAAGTCATGAGTGCTAAGTTTCATATTACATAGTTATTAGGTGAAATTAGACTTTAGAAGTGATTATAGGAAAGTTTCAAAATTAACTAGTTATTTTGGGGTGATAGTATAGATATGGCTAGTGTTTTTCTCTGGGTCATTATAATCATGTGGTATTGGAGCATTGCATGACATGGCTTTGACGAAGACGTCAAGAGTTTAAGAATGAAAATTTGTAACACGCTGATCCCATATTAAGAAGATGAAGAATAATCCACATAAAGTATGTGGTTTATATAGAGAGTCATGAGTATTAAATCCCTTACCTAATGACTAGGTGAAATTGAACTTTAAAACCGATTTTTGGGAAGCTTCAAAATTGATTAATCTTTTTGGAGTGATAGCATAGATGTGGCTGATGCTTTTCCCTGTATTACATAATAAGCTTAGAGTTTGTATTTTTTTTTTTTAAATAACGATTTATTTTATTTAAAAATTTTATTTTATAAAAATATATTTTGTTTCCCTTTATTTATTTCAAAACTCCTTTTCGAACCCCCACCCCCAAAAAAAAAAAAAAAAAAAACTCATGTTCTTATTTTGCCTTAGGAGACTTCTAAAAATTTCTAATTAACTTCAAGTTTTTTTTTTTTGTTTCTTGGGAATGGTCCAAAATAGTCCAATTAGACATTTTCTAACTAGTATATTAGTGTTAAGGCCTGAAAGCACTCTAAGAGTATTTATAGTGACATCAACAGATTTTACTAACCAATTTAACTGAAAAATTACTTTTCAGTATTTTATTCATAAACTTTTTTAAAGTACTCTTAGCAGCATCAACAAATTAACTATCAACTATCACTATTTCTTTTAAATATTTCTTTATTATTTCTCAAATATTTATTTTTCATCTACATCTTCATTTCATCAACCCCAAAACCCTCAAAATTCCAATCAGATTCTACTCCCAAGTTTTGAAACCAAGCCATCGAATCACCACAACCCAATCATAAAATTCCCACAAAGATTTGTATATCACATAAGATAAACAAACAAAACTTGGCAAAACGAACAATCTTTTTCAGCAATTACCAAAAAAAAAAAAAATCTATTCAGAAAGACCTCTATGGCCACTGAATCACCACAACCTAATCATAAAATACCTACAAAGATTTGTACATCACATAAGAGAAACAAACAAAACTCGGCAAAACAAATAATCTTTTCTAGCGGAAAAAAAAAAATATGTTCACAAAGACCTCTATGGCCGTTGTCTACCACCACCGCCATTGTTGTCCTCTATGCTCAACCACCACACCATATCGATCACAGTCTCGGAAGAAGAGTTCGATGACCGGTCTTGGCTCCTCTAGGCCCTGCGAAAGTGCCGGAAACAGCAATTCCTAAGCTTTCGTAGCAAGACGAAGAGCTTCTCCTCCTCAAGGTGCTGAGGAAAGTGCTCAAATGGTGGGTTTGGTTAGATGGGTCTCGGATGATGACGGCGTGGGAGAGGAAAGAAGAAGAAGAAAAGAGGGAGAAAGAACTTTGCGTGGGGAAAAAAATTGAAAGGAAAAAAGAAAAAAAAATCGTAAGAGAGAGAAAATATTAATATTGTAATGATTTGATGAATGTACAGCACTCATCAAATTTGATGAGTACTGTACAATGATAAAAAAATTTTGGACATTCTGGTGAGTCCACTAGAGGAATGCTTTTAGCATTTTGGTTAAATTTACTCAACAAAAAGCTATTTTGTTAAGGCCATTTGGAATGCTCTAAATGGGCCAAAATATAAAATGACATTCTAACTATAATTGAGCTTAATTGCCTAAACATTTTTTAAGTCCAAAAATTAATTTAAATGGATCAAATGCGTGTCCTAAACATAATTTTTTATTATTCTATCTCTCTTAAATCATATTCTTTAGGGTTTAATTTTAGTAACAACATACTAAAATACCAGGCCTAGAATTAGAATAATCAAGTCAATTAAATCTAACCAAAGTGAATAAAATATGGATTACATCTTAAGAATAAGTGTTCCCAAAAGTTTCATTATGTTCTTGAGAAGTTTCACTTTCTTGATTAATACAAATCATCATGATCAACATAATGTAGTCTTATTAGATAAAAAAAAAAAAGCACAATTTATCACCGACTACAAACAATTACTTTATAGTTGCAATTAGCATGTAATTTAAGTCTCATCTTATTGCATGCACTTAAATCAAATTAGATACAATTACGGACTATATTCTTCATCAAATGAATAATAAAACAAATTTTATTAAAATTACAAAATGTCAATAAATGAATTTTGCAGAGCATTGTTCCTACCAATGATGACGTCAGCTTGTCAAATTCGGTCATCCGCCTAGAGGTCCAATGATTGGGATTGACTAATTTTTATGCCTCTCCCATCGAACAGAAAAGTGATCCCACCATTACCATGAGTGTGTTTGGTAAAGAGTTAGATTGGGGTCAAAGAATTTTTGAGTTTTAATGTGATATAAAGTAGAAAAAATATTGTAAATTTTTGTATGGAAAAGTAAAAATTTTATTTTTTAGTGAATTTTTTATTTGAATAGTAATAAAAAGTGTTTGATGTGATATAAAAAGTGAAAAACAAATTGTGAAAAAGTGATTGATGGAATATAAAAAGTTTAATTTTTTTTTTTTTTTTTTAAAAAACCCATAAGCCCACCAATCCACAGCCCTTTTGCCAAATGGTCCCATATGTCAAATCTTCTAGTTGTCATTTGTATTGTCCAAGTATTCAAATCTTTTTCCCCATTGAATTAGAAAAAAAAAAAATTCAAATTTTTGAAGTTTTATCACCCTTCTTTATTTGGGTGAACCAGAACTTTTAGTTGTTGATTAGACTTAAAAAAAAATAATTTGGGAGGGAGAAAGTTAATTTTTAAAGGTCTTATTTTATAAAAAAAAAATTTCTTCAAGTACTTTTTTAATTTTTAGCAATTTTCATTTTTTTTGGGGGAGCAAAAAAGGGGAAAAGAAAAAGAAAACAGGAAAAAGAAAAAATTGAACAAGGAAAAAGAAAAATTTTAGGACTTTGATATAGATTTTGGGGTAGTAAACTTGACTAAATCTAGATATTGGAGAACTTTTTGAAGGAATTAATCTTTACCAAAAGGAAAAAATAATAAAAACTCGATATTCCTTTTTATATTTTGTTGTTTTCTTGGGAGACCAAACAAATAGGATTTGCATTTTTTTTTTGTGAATAAAATTAAACTGTTTTATGTAATTATTATTATATTATTATTATTATTATTATTTGTAATTGTCGCATTGCTTGAATTTTGTGCACTTATAAATTAAAAAGTTGCTTGAATTTGAATTTCCTGTGAATTTTGTATATTTTCGAAACCTTTTTTTTTTTTTTTTAAATTCAATAAGAAAGAAAATGGTTTTAATTTTTTTTTTTTTTTTTTAAAAAACCCATAAGCCCACCAATCCACAGCCCTTTTGCCAAATGGTCCCATATGTCAAATCTTCTAGTTGTCATTTGTATTGTCCAAGTATTCAAATCTTTTTCCCCATTGAATTAGAAAAAAAAAAAATTCAAATTTTTGAAGTTTTATCACCCTTCTTTATTTGGGTGAACCAGAACTTTTAGTTGTTGATTAGACTTAAAAAAAAATAATTTGGGAGGGAGAAAGTTAATTTTTAAAGGTCTTATTTTATAAAAAAAAAATTTCTTCAAGTACTTTTTTAATTTTTAGCAATTTTCATTTTTTTTGGGGGAGCAAAAAAGGGGAAAAGAAAAAGAAAACAGGAAAAAGAAAAAATTGAACAAGGAAAAAGAAAAATTTTAGGACTTTGATATAGATTTTGGGGTAGTAAACTTGACTAAATCTAGATATTGGAGAACTTTTTGAAGGAATTAATCTTTACCAAAAGGAAAAAATAATAAAAACTCGATATTCCTTTTTATATTTTGTTGTTTTCTTGGGAGACCAAACAAATAGGATTTGCATTTTTTTTTTGTGAATAAAATTAAACTGTTTTATGTAATTATTATTATATTATTATTATTATTATTATTTGTAATTGTCGCATTGCTTGAATTTTGTGCACTTATAAATTAAAAAGTTGCTTGAATTTGAATTTCCTGTGAATTTTGTATATTTTCGAAACCTTTTTTTTTTTTTTTTAAATTCAATAAGAAAGAAAATGGTCTACAAAGGAGGATCCTTTACGACTCTTATCCGATCGGACGGAGGAGGATAGCATCCTTTGGGAATGCTTCCAAAAACACGATAGAAGGCGGCCCCATTTAGCTAAAAAAAAATGTTGCCATAAAATTGACCACTATGAGAAAACTTTCAAAGCTTTCCAGCTATGAAAGAGTTTAAAACTAAACAACAATCATTAAGATGAAAATTACAAAAATTCCAAGAGAAAAATAAAGGAAGGAGAATTTAAAGCTAGGCATAACAAAATAGAGTCATCCTTCAAGAGAGATGTTGTTCATTGCCAGATGAAGAGTCAACTGAGAAGCCAGGAGAGCAGCAGCAGCTTTCTCCCATGAGGGTGTCAGTACCCACCAGTTTAGAGTAGCAGCATAAATAATATCCCCAGAAGGATCACTTTAATAAATCGCTGCTGCAACTGAAGAAAGAATCCTTCTCACAGCAACGTTAAAATTAACAATAAAGCAGTCCAGCGGGAGGAGGAGACCACAGGGAAGGTGAGAATAGAAAATTTTTGCAAATATAATTTATACTCCAACGAGCAATAACGAGAAAATAAAGAAGAGAGCTGCACCTGAATCTTCTTCCGGGAAACTGGCATGATTTCTTCATGTACAAACTTGTTTCTGGAGTGCCAAATGATATCCATGATAAGAGCCTCAAGAGTTGAAACTTCTTAACCTCATGCTAGGGATAGAAAGCCCAAACACAGGATTGATGGATGGCCAGAATCCAATCGGCTATGGGTTTATCCGCAAAACGGGAAGAATCCAAGGGCCACAAGGACGATCTCTATAGAAACCTAGCCAGCTGACAGCTAAGAAAAATATGATTGAGAGTTTCAGAGGAACAATTGCAGATCAGGCAATACCAAGAATCCGATGAGGAAGCTGCAACAAATCTACCAATGTTAGAGTATTAGCAGCAGCTTCCCTTAAATTCCATTTCCTTCCCTAGTGTAGGAAAAACTGTTAAAAAAATACAAAAAAGTTTCTGCAGCAGCTTTCCTAAGTGTTCCCTAAACTATAGAAACACGAAGGGAACCACTTTTGGTTCCCTTCATCTAGGGAACAAAAAATGGTTTCCTTAGCATTATTTTAATATAAAAACTTTCTCTCTCATCTCTCTCTTGTTTACCATTTGTTTAAAACAATATTTAAATAATTTCTCTTTTCTCTCTCTTTTTTCTAGCATTTAATTTAAATAGTATTTAATTCATATACAGAAAGATGAAGGGAAGCTGCTGTAGAGTGCATTTAAATAGGGAACTAAAAAATAGTTTTGTTCCCTACATTAAAGAAAAGTTTAAGGGAAGCTGCTGCTAATGCTCTTACCTCGAGAAGGCAAGATGTTCCATGCAATTTTCCAGAGGAGATGCTTGAGACGAGCCTGCAACTTTAAACTCCACAGCTTCTGCCACACTTCAACGGGAAAGGGGGAGATTCTGTCTACAGGTAGGAAAGATGCTTCATGCGCTGACTTCACAGAGAATTTCCCTGAAGGAGAAAGGGCCTAGCTCCAAGCATTAAAGGAGACCAATTGAGGAAGATGAATACTCCTAATGCATTGCACCATGGCCGAGTCAAAAAGATCTTAGAGAAGTGATACATTCCAGTCTCTAGAGCTCGGTAGAATTAGGTCCGCCACACTGAAAGAGGGGAGACTAACCAAGAGAGGATTAGGAACCGGTTTGAAGGAGGGCATCAAGCGGATCCAAGGGGAATCCCAGATGTCCACATTCATCCCGTTTGTGATAGAAATACAAGCACCTCTTTTAACCACTTCCTTGTTTTTCAAAAGACCTTTCCAAATCCAAGAGGATTGAGGAGAATCCGTAGCTTGAAGAAAGGAAACCCCATTCAAAAGATATTTAGCTCTAAGCACATCCACCCAAAAAAGATTATGATTTGAAGTAAGCTTCCACCCTAAACTTGCTAGCAAGGAATTATTCATGAGTTGCATGGAACCAAGACCTAAGCCTCCCAAAGCTTTAGGCGAGCAGATATTCTCCCAAGCTAAGAAAGTAAGGCTATGGCGTTTATCTTGTGGAAATCCCCACCAAAATTTACGAAGAGCAGAATCAATGGAAGCACAAAAGGACTTAGGCAGCAAGAAAGTTGACATTGCATAGGTAGGAATCGCATTTGCCACAGCTTTAATCAAAGTGGTCCTAGCTGCTTGAGATAAAAGCTTAGATTTCCATCCAGTAATTTTAACAAAGATTCTGTCTTTGATCTCCAAAAAAGAATCCTTCTTCTTACGACTAAAGAACAGCGGGAGCCCTAAATATTTAACTTTGGCCGGAATAGGAGGAAGCTTCAAAATATTATTAACCGCTAATCT
>FXXK01002874.1:0-15769 GCA_900184695.1 Betula pendula
TATATATATATATATAGTAGTCATATATAGTTTTTTAAGTTTGCACGATGTTTATTAAAATAATAAGGTCAGTAATGTAAAAATCAAATCATCAAAATATTTTTTTGTACAAAGTAATTACATGTGTAGATTGTAAAAGTCAAAACGAAAAAACGTGTTTGTCGAGTACAATTACAAATATAAAGCTGAAACGCATTTAGGAGAGTGAAAAGTTACATCTACAAGGACCATATTAATAAAAAAAAAAAAAAAAAAAAAAAAAAAAAACAAACAAAAAAATCTAAATCATCTATTATATACCTACAATTATATATTTAATTGGTATATATTATATTTTTATAGGGATGTAAAAGTTTTGGCGTCTCCAAAAGACTGCGCTAACGACCACGTTAGGTCTGCCGCTAGGCGATAATACTATAGTCTGTCATTTGCATTTAGGAAACTCTGGCGACTTACATGTAGTATGGTCTTCACTTCTGTCAATTTCCTAAGAATAAATATTTTTCGTCACATTCTTAACCTTAAGTACCAATGGTGGAAATTATTCTTCATTACAAAAAAGATATGACATATTGACTTTTGCATTCATTCCTGTAATTTCTGATTTATGTTGTTTTGTTAAGATGAGAGAAGAAAAAAAAAAAAACAAAGTAAAAGGCTCCATCAAGTGGACCGGGGCTCTGATTCAACTAACGGTGAAGCGTAAAAGTCTCAACACACATCGGGTACATCACTACATCGGTATCTTATCGTCTTCTATATTGAAATCATTGATAAGCCGTTTACAACCTCCTTGACCAGAAGCATCAGAAACCAAAACCCTTTATTCCTGTGGGAATCTTCTAACTTTTTGACGTTACTTACACGGCAAGCCCCTTGTTCTTTCTTTCTTTGAATTTACAAAAGCCAGAGGTTGCAGAAGGGAAAGTAGAAGAAACTAGAGACAAAAATGGTGAAAGGATAGGAAAATCGGTGTGGCGCATGGACTTCTCAAAAAAAGAAGCAAAAGCAAAGTACGCTCTGAAATGGGCTATAGATAATTTGGCCGCAAGGTGATACCCTTTTCATCATCCACATCAACCCCAACACCCTCGACGCAGATCTCGTAGCCAGCTTTGGGCCAAATCTGGCTCTCGTAAGTTTCGAGTTCCATGTATTTTTTTTTCTTTTTTTTTGGAAATGAATACTAATAAATCAAGCTCATTGTCTGTCTATTCGCTTTGATCTGATCTGAATTTTGATATGGGCTTTTGTAGGCTCTTATTCCTTTGGTTGAGTTCAGAGAGCCGAGGTTATGAAGAAGTAGTGCCGTCAAGACTGATATCGAAGTCTTGATATGCTCGACACTGCTGCGAGACAGAAAGAGGTTTTTCCCTAAATTCATTCAGATCTATAGAAGTTTACAAAAATGTGTTTATAACTTCTTGCTTACCATGACACGGTAAAGGCCTTTCTATTTATATAACAGCAAGTATCAGTTACAAGGAAGATCAAAGAAGATCAAAGCTGATTTTCTAGTTGAATATTTTCAGCGACAGTATAAGCTAACAGATTTGACTGTATCTCTAATTGTTAACTAACTTTGACTGATCTTTGGTTGCTGAGTCATTGGTTGATTTCAACTCTAAGATATCACTAACAAGATCCAACAAATTTCTCGTTTCTTGTGAAATAGTATGTTAGTTACTGGTTAGTGATAATGTCTAAATGGATTTGATGAATTTTTTATATGCCTTTTATTGGGTGTGATGTTTAGGTTGACATTCTCACGAAAGTGTTCTGGGGAGATCCGAGGGAAAAGCTTGTAGATGCTGTTGAAGATCTGAAGCTGGACTCACTGGTCATGGGAAGCAGGGGACTCGGTGCCATCCGAAGGTAAACCGATGGAAGTTTTTCTAAGTAATCAAAATATCAGTTGTGTGTGTTTTGGGTGACTGAAATTGTGCCTTGTTTGCCAACAGGATTCTGCTTGGGAGTGTGAGCAACTATGTGATCGCGCATGCTCCTTGCCCTGTCACCATCGTCAAGGATTCAAGCGTTGCCCTGTAATTTGGATCTTCATTTTGAGCGATCTATCATTATCATTATCATTATCATTTACAAATTACAAGTGAGTTTCCTGTTTGGAGGATAATTGAACAATTAATAGACGGATGTATCATGTATATGTGTACTCCTCTGGTCTTCAATTATGAAGAACAATATACTTGGTTTTGGCATATTTCATTAGAAAACGTAAAACAGACCCCAGTCTACTGATTCTATTTAAGGTCTTTGTCTTGTCGGTTATTAATCTCTTTGTCGTTTGCAAATATGTAAATATGATTTGATATGCATTATTTTCTTTTTTCGGCTGAGATTTAGAATCCCATAATATCATATACGGATGGCCGGATGGACGGTTTAGAATTATATTTCTCGTGCCATCCGTCCTAGCTGTGTGTATCTTAACACCTCTAGTTTTAATGTTGCTGCCAATTTGGTCTCATTGGTTTTAAAACTTTTTTTTTTTTTTGAATATATTGGTTTTAAAACTTGCAACCAACACCAGAACTTTCAAATTGATATCAATTTTATTGTTTCCATTTAGTCCCTTTAAGTTTTGAATGAAGCATGATTTAACACCATGAATTTTCATATTGTCGTTAATGTGATCCGTCCCTTATATATATATATTGGAATAAAAGCCAGCCTCATCTCTCTATCTCTTTCGCGAACCCTCGCTGCGTGCCACCAGCATGGTCACCCCTTCACCACTCAACTATCCTCAACGTTCGATTGCCCCTTGGTAGTTGTGTGAAAGGGGTGGGACACTGTTTTGTTTTCTCTAGGCTTCCAGACGACACTGTTTTCTACACCATCTTTCTGGAATTTGGTCAAAATTTTAACACTACCCCCTCTTTGAGTCCGGGTAATGTTAGAAGTTTCTCTTGTGTTTTTTTAGTGTCCCTCTAGAAATAAAGTGACTTTTAAAATGTTCATTGATTGTGAATGATCAATATTGAATTTTGATCAAATAGTAATTTTAAAAGTCACATAATTTTTAGAGGGACACAACATGAATTTATAAAAATACTCCTTGGGCCCTCCTCTTTCCAATCTATTTCGCCCTTCTATGATGACATTCACTGATGGAGTGTGGCGGTCTCGCATATGTTATTTGCAACTATTTGTTATTTGTAAATGTGAATATGGTTAGCAAAATTTACTATTAGTATATGCGAATGTGAATAGAAGTTTTAGGGTATGCATTGCATACTTTTTATATATTTTTATATTTAATAAATTCATCGAAATGATGTTGTTTTGGATTAGGGATAGATCATGTTTACCAAAATGATGTCGTTTTGCAAAAGTAATGTGAAAGAAATATATTTTCAAAATAGTAGGGTTTAAAACAAAATTAAAACAAGCCTAAAAAACTAAAAATCGGTCTAAATTATTGTCAAAATTGTTTAAATAAGCCTTACTAGATATTCAGAGAAGGCCCAAAAGACTCAAATAAACTCAAAAGGCCTATTAACATGTACACGCTTGTCTCTAATAGTATGAGCCCTTTGCTCTTTTGCTCTCGTCCCAATCCAAGTCCTCCTGCCTATGCTCCTCTGATCTCTCCCACCTCCACCGCAAGCTTCAATTCGGTGATAACCTCGACAATGAATGGTTGGTTGTGTTCCTCCTCTTCCATGCCTCTGCCACCTTCCTTTCTGTCTTGGTCCGAGTTTAGGACACTGACTACCAGTTCCTTCTCATAGAGACTGCCTTCCACCTTCCCCGCTGCTCGTGGCTAACAAGCTTACCAGCTCAGTTGGAGAGAAGAGAGATTGAGAAATATATATATACATTTTTTTTTTTAAGAGCGAAGATAACTAATCCGATGTGCGACTTTTGGATCGGGAGGGTTTTATCCAAATTTTAGATAGAAATCTATTTAACTAATGTCTTCTTTCTTCTTCTTCTTCTTCTTCTTTTTCTTTTTTTTTTTTTTTTTTTTTTTAAAAAAAAAGAAATTGAATATGAAAAATGGTTAAAAGGAGGATCTTTACTATTCTTGACTCGAAAAGAAGAGAGAGTGAGAGATCCTAAATAAAAATAACAAATAATTGAAAAAATGATGTGCTCTTTAACAACAAATCCAATNACGAAAACAACAGTGCGATAATAAACACAAACAATAAGAAATGAGAATGAGACAAACAAGTATCCCGTCCTTCTCAATATGACCATATATAACAGTTACAGAACAAAAAAGGCACATATCGAAAGAGTGTGCCCCCAACACAAATGCTCTCGGCAAGATCGAAGAAGCGTGGCCTTCCAAAAACCCAGTAAAAAAAACCCTTTGGCTCCCAATTTTGGAAAAAAACACTCTTAACCCAAAAAACCCATGGCTCTCCCAAAAAACAAATCTAAAAAGACTGGACTTTTCCAAAAATTGTAAAAATCATAATAAAAATGATTTGTTCTTGCATATCTCTACTGTTTTTCCAATGTAATTACATGGATACATCGACCGAGCACACCCACGGCGAAAGATGCACCCTCGCCAGTAAAAAGCCACAATCATTGTAATCCAAAATTTCACCGCCACAAACAACCTCACGTTTACAACGTCGTCAAGAACGCCGAACACCTGCACCACGTAGTGCCGTCCTAAACCACTGGTTTCCCAAAAACATCGACATCGTCGCTAATCAGCGTGAAATATGATCATTTTTTAATTCACCCCATTCTCATAGGAATCGAGAGAAATAACAATTCAATTCTTAATAAAAGTTATTCAAATTTTTTAATAAAATTGTCATTTCACATATAAAATGTACTTTCTGTTAAATTATCATTTGTATTAAAAGCTTAAGCTGATAAGAAGAGGTAAATTTAATTATTTAATCAATACTTTAACATTCTCTCTCACGTGTGGACTCAAACTTCATTTTAATAAGCAAGACCCAATACATAAAATATTTAATTGAAATGAAAGATAAAATAACGAAGTCAAGGTTCAAACTCAGAATCTTTGACTCGAATACCATAAAAACAATATTAAAGTGTTTTGGTTACCTCATGTTTTGTTTTTAGAGTTGCTAAATCATCCTCACAGCCCGTAGGCGGCTACCCGCTGTTTCATTTTGAGGTGGCCGAATTACCCCCACCCTTTCGGTTTTCCTTTTATTCAGTTATTTTTGTTTTCTTTATAGTTTTTAAGGACAATTTCGAATAAGCATCTGGGAGCATTTTGGCTAATTTTTGTCTGAAAAAATGCTTCATTTCATTCTCTTAATTTTTTCCTATCCTTCTATTTTTCAAAATCATCATTGAATTTGTGATTGTAGAGATACATAAGACCACAAATCCAATAATAATTTAAAAAAATAAAAGAATGAAAGAAGGATATCGATATATACTATAGCATTTCCCTTTTTGTCCAAAAAGTCACGTATCATGCGGCACTTTTTTCGTCCAATTAATAAAATGCTAACAGAGAGTGTTAACCGTAAGTAACAAAGTAATAGTAGTTAGAAAGGCCATGGGTCACTCTTTAAAGTTTAGTGGTCTAAATGTCATATGGGTGTCAATTTTGGGGACTAGGTGTATTTTTATTTATTTATTTTGTTTTTGAGCAGGGGTACCGAGTACTGCTCAACAACTAATACGACTCTTGTATTAATACCTGGCTTATGAGAATGTACAGGCATATAAAAACTTTGTAAGAACCAAAATTAGATTTATTGGGACTAATTTACTAAACTAAGTGAGCATGTGAGAGGTGTTCAAATATTTTAAATAAATCTGTATTTTTATATTAATTTATTTAGTAAATTTTTTGAGATGTTACAGTCAATTAGTTACGCTATCTTGGCATCCGCCGATAAGATCTATCTTGGAGATTGAACAGAAAAGAAATTGGAGTAAATTATTATTGATTTTTGATCCAATGGTAATTTTAAAAGTCGTATCAATTTTGGTGGATATAAGGTAAATATGTGGATTGATATGTACTATTACTCAATTTTAAAAATCACATCAATTTTTATAGAAACAAAATATTATATATAGATTGACATATATAATTACTTAGGTGGAAGATGACGTATGTATATATCATTTCGTAAGATTCATCCAAATTCTAATTCTTATTTTAATTCCAATTTACGTAATTAGACCTTTGAGAAAAAAAAAAAAAATTCCTGAATTTGGCTCTTGTTTGGGGATAAAAATCCCACCGTGAGTCCCACCCACTCCTTAACACTTGTATGGGCAAAGTACAAAATCTCACTGGAATAAGGGATACAGGCCCACGACTTGGTGCATTATTTCAATATATTTGGTAATCTTTGGACCCATAACTTGCACACACATCCAAAACGAAGAAAAAAAAAAAACCAGAGTCAAGACACGATGGCACATGACTGAAGCCGACTTATTACAGTAGTAAATTATTATTATGCAGTAGATTTTCACCAACTATGAGTGTCGTGGGTAACTTCATCTATTTTGAAGCATTAGCGCCCTCAAAGCGATTTCGTAAATGGGCAATCAATTTGCCTTTTGGAGTTAGACTTTCCTTGATAGCGCTGTTTAGGGCTGTAAATGAGTTCGCTTGTTCGCGAGCGTGCTCGATACCCGCTCGGTTAAACTCGACTCGAGCTCGAGCTCGGTATAATACAAACTCGCTCGTTACTGTAAAAGCCCGCTCGATTAGTTAGTGATATATACCCGACTCGCTCGACTAAGCTCGATAGGGGCTCGCGAGCCTGGTTTGTTAAGGTTTAAATAGACCGGCTCGTTTAAGGCTCACAAGCCTGACTCCTTTAATGCTCGAATAAACCGGCTTATTATTATCATTATCATTATCATATGATTTAAGTTATCTAACATTGTATTTATCACTTATGCCATATAATTATATAAACACTAGATCAAATGATAATAGGAATATAATAAAAATTTGTTACGTTTAGTCATTATAATTTATATCATTGATTCATTATCATTATCATATGATTTAAGTTATCGAACATTGTACTTATGCCATATAATTATATAAACACTAGATCAAATAATAATAGAAATAAGATAAAACTTTGTTAAGTTTAATCATTATAATTTATATCATTAATTCATTGTCATTATATACTTAGCAATGCTATTAATATAGTCTCAAATTAAATGATTAGTATTATAATGAACAATGTATATTATTAACATATACTAAACTAGTACCATTAAGTTAATAAATAGGTTATGACTTAATAAATAAGTCGAGCTGCTAATTTAAGGCTTGATAAGTCTTAAATGAGCATAGCTAGCCCATTTAAGGCTCGGAAAGCCTTTTTATCAAGCTCGGGCTCGACTCGCCAAAGCCTTTTAATCGAGCTCGAGAACTCGCGAGCTCGAGCTCGAGCTCAGGTATTGTCTAACGAGCCGAGCTTGAGCTGGGGTTTTTAAGCCCGGCTCGAGCTCGAGCTTGACTCATTTAAATATTTTCTTAAATGAGCCGAGCTGAAAATCTTAAAGCTCGACTCGCTCGACTTGATTACAGCCCTGCCGCTGTTACTCTCGAACTCATGACTCCATTTTCTAAGTTTAGGAAATTTCTTTCTCGTCAAAAACTCTGACCCCCAAACTTCTTCAAAAGCTTTAAGCCAAACGCCTATGAAGCTACCAACAATGTCTACCATTCTCCTCCAAAAAACCTCTTTTCCTTTAGCTCATTTTCTAGAAACATCAAAAGTTCACGTGCTTCTTCCACAGCCTTCTCGCGCTCTTTCTCTTCACAACTGATAGCCTTGTATACCGCGCGCAGGCACACTGCAACAAAAAAAAAAAACAAAAGCTCAAATTATTCAAATTGATAGACAATTCAAACAATAGAGGACCCATGTGCTAGAAAAGAAATTACCTTGTCGTCTATAAACTTGGCCCAGAAACGTGCAACAGCTCTCTCGTACGGATCTTTGGGCAACAAGGGATGGCCTTGCCATGTCTCATCGATGTATTCGATAATAACTTGGGACTCGGCGATAGGCTTTTCATTGTGTACAAACACAAGAATCTTCTTGTAAACAGGGTTGTATTTGAGAAGCGAAGGACTCTTGTTGGCTAAATCTTCTTTAATGTATTTGTAATGGACTCCTATCAGTTTCAGAGCCATCTCTACTCTGCGACTAAAGGTGCTTGCCCACGCGCCAAACAACAATACTTCCTTGGCCATTTGATGTTTTGTTTTTAAGATGCATAGCTCTTCTGGGATTGATGCCCTTTTATAAAGCAACGATCTCATAGTTAGGTTTCTTGGCCCATAATTAATATAAGTCTCTCTGCTTGGTAGAACATTTCTAGTGGACTCAATAAATTTTATTAGTCAATTTAATTAAAAATTACTTTTTTCTATTTTGACCATCAACTTTTTTAAAGCATCCCTAGCAGCTTCAGCAAATTAATTATCCACTATCACTATTCCATTTAAATATTATTTTTCAAATATTTCTTTATTCTTTCTCAAACATTTATATTTTTTGAATGTTTATCTTTTACTAACCGTCATATTTTTGAATATTTGTCTTATTCTAATATTCATGTTTTGAAAAATTTGTCTTTTTTTTAATGTTCATATTTTTAAATTGTTGTTTTATTTTAACGGTCATATTTTTATAAAAATTTATATTTTTTCTAAAAATTTGTGATAAAAAAAACACATTTAGAAGATTATTTATATTATTATTATTATTATTATTATTATTATTATTATGTGAGTTTTGTTATGAGAGGAAGGAAGAAGCTGAAGGAAGAAGAAAAAGAAAAGGGAAAGAAAAAAAGAAAAATAAAAAGTAGAGAGAAAATATTAATTTTTTAAGATTTGATGAGTGAATAGTATTCATCAGATTTTTTTGGTTAAAGTGCTGAGTTTACTAAAAGAGAATTTTTCATCTTTTAATTAAATTTACTCAACAAAATAGCCAAAAAGACTATTTACGTTATATTATATTTGTAACGTGGTCCATAATAAATACTCTTTTTTTCTAAGCACATGATCACTAAATTAATCTAAATTGTGGAGTTGGTGGTGGTGGCATAGAGACTTCGTCGGAACATCGAACACCTGCACCACGTAGTGCCGTCCTAAGCCACTGATTCCCCAAAAACATCGTAAAATCTGAATTGGATAAGGTGAAGGAAATTTCCAACCTTGCGTCAGGGTGCCATTCGTTTTCTAGTTGTGGACTTTTTTTGGGTTTAAATTTCAAAATTTGTGCAAAATAAAAAATAGTCAAACGAGACCCAAAAAAAAGAAAAAAATGAGGAAAGGGAAAATTTAAAAAATTGGAGAAATGGTTAACAACAAACACTGTAATTGAAGCTTAGCGGTCCAATCATCGAATGATGGAAGCGTTGCATTGATAGCAATTCGAAAAGTCCAAAAGGTTAAAGGGTGAATACACAGAAAAGAAAAGAAAAAGAAAAAAACTCAGTTTTAAAGGGTGAATTACAAGTTTTGGAATTTGGCGAATCAAATTGCCAGCAACTCAAAGTTATTTAAACCATTTTCCATTGCAATTCATAGGATTCGAAATTGAAGAAAGTTAGAATGTGGATTTAAATGATTAAATTCATAATTTTTTAAAATAATTAGTGATTTAACATGTTATTATAACAAAGGTTTTAAAGTCAAATAATAATTCTACAATTTATCATCTATTTTAGTCAAATATTATACGTGTTAGGTTTCAATTGTTAAGGAGAAATTAGAAGAGCTGACGTGTGAGGAAAATGAGAATATTAATTTAAATAATTAAGTCCGTTATCTGTTATTTAACAAAGATGATTAGCTTTCAAGATTGAGACACCTAGCAACGATATACAGTTACATATGGATGCAATCCTAGAAGTCAAAATTTCATATCTTTTCATGGTTTCTCCTTATTCTTTATGGGGTAGGAGTTGTGTGCGGACCGGGTAATTTGGCTATTTTCTGTTCAGTTTTTGGGGTAGTTGAACTATCCATACAGCCTGCAAGCAGTATCCAGTATTACAATTTTGAAGTGACTGAACTATTTCATCCTTTTAGTTTTTCTTATATTCGGTTATTTTTATTTTCTTTATAGTTTTTTAAGGACAATTTCGACAAAGCATCCTCGTAAAAGGGGGCATTTTGACTAATTTTTGTCCAAAAAACTCACGTGCGTATCAAGCGACACCTTTTCTGTCCAATTTATTGAAAAATGCTAATGGTAACCGTAAGCAACAAAGTGATAGTTGAAAGGGTCAAGTGTTACTTTTTAAAATTTAGTGATCTTTTAAGTGTAAGACGAGCGTAAATTTGGGGGATTAAGTGTATTTCTTTTCATTTTTGAGTAGGAGTACTGTTCACCAGCTAATACGGCTCTTGTATTAATACCTGACTCATGAGAACGTTCAGGCGTATCTAGGGCTGTAAATGGGCCCGCCTGTTCGCGAGCGCGCTCGATACTTGCTTGGTTAAACTTGACTCGAGCTCGGTACAGTACAAACCCGCTCGTTACTGTAAAAGTCCTTTCGATTAATTAGTGATACATACTCGACTCGCCCGACTAAGCTCGATAGGGGCTCGCAAGCCTGCCTCATTAAGGCTCAAATAGACCAGCTCGTTTAACACTCACGAGTCTAACTCGTATAAGGCTTGAATAAACCGGCTTATTATTATCATTATCATATGATTTAAGTTATTTAACATTGTACTTATCACTTATGCCATATAATTATATAAACACTAGATCAAATGATAATGAGAATATGATAAAAATTTGTTAGGTTTAGTCATTATAATTTATATCATTGATTCATTATCATTATATACTTATCATTATTATTATCATATGATCTAAGTTATCGAACATTGTACTTATGCCATATAATTATATAAACACTAGATCAAATAATAATAGGAATAAGATAAAACTTTGTTAGGTTTAATTATTATAATTTATATCATTGATTCATTATTATTATATACTTAGCAATGTTATTAATATAGTCTCAAATTAAATGATTAGTATTATAATGAACAATGTATATTATTAATATATACTAAACTAATATCATTAAGTTAATAAATCAATTAATTAAAATATGTTATAAGTAGGTTATAACTTAATAAATGAGCCGAGCTGCCTATTTAAGGCTTGAAAAACCTTAAATGAACCGAGCTGGCCCATTTAAGGCTTGAAAAGCCTTTTTATCAAGCTCGGGCTCGACTCATCAAAGTCTTTTAATCGAGCTCGAGAACTCGCGAGCTTGAGCTCGAGCTCGGGTATTGTCTAACGAGCCGAGCTTAAGCTAGGGTTTCTAAGCCCGGCTCGAGCTCGAGTTCGACTCGTTTAAATATTTTATTAAACGAGCCGAGCTGAAAATCTTAAAGCTCGACTCGCTCAACTCAATTACAGCCCTAGGCGTACCAAACTTTGTGCGAACCAAAATTAGAAATTAAAGTTTAGTACGATTGCTTGGGTGGCAATTAAAGGGTCCAACGGCGAGCTCTACACAAGTGCATCCAAGTCAAATTTCGAACAGTTTTTGAAAAGAAAAGCTGAAAAAGAAATAACCCCGTAATCTCTTCACTAAAATGATGATATATAGTCGAAAGATTCAAGTGCGACTCAGTACACTGACTGACAAATCGCATGAAATTACAGATATATATATATATATATAAAGAACCCTATTTAATTATAACAGAGTGATGGATTATTATACACTACTACTAGATTTTCCACCAGCTGTGAGTGGGCCGTAGCACCTACAAATTCATCTATTTGGAAGCATTAGCGCCTCCAAAGCGATTTCGAAAGAAGGCAATTAGTTTGTCTCTTGGAGGTAGACTTTCCTTGATAACACTGTTGTTCACAAACTCATGAATCCAGTTGCTTAGTTTGGGAAATTTCTCTCTTGTCAACAACTCTACCCCCGATCCTTCTTCAAAAACTCCAAGCCAAAAGCCTATGAAGTTAGCAACAATGTCTACCATTCCAATCCTCTCTCCTCCAAAATACTTTTGTTCTTTGAGCTCATTTTCTAGAAACTTTAGAAGTTCACATGCTTCTTCCACAGCTTTTTCACGCTCTTTCTCTTCACACCAACAAGCTTTGATTATTGCAAGCACGCACTGCAAAACAAAAACAAAAAAAAACTCAAATTTTTGGTCTGAGCTGCATTTTTCCTCCATGTCTTCTCTTGGGGGATTGACTATTTAACATTTGTTTATAGAAATGATGCAAATTGATAGGCAATTCGAATACCTTGTCGTCTATGAACTTGGCCCAGAAACGCGCAACGGCTCTCTCGTACGGATCTTTGGGCAACAAGGGATGGCCTTGCCATGTCTCATCAATGTATTCTAGAATAATTTGGGACTCCGCAATAGGCTTTCCATTGTGTACAAGCACGGGAATCTTCTTATGAACGGGGTTGTATTTAAGAAGCGAAGGACTCTTGTTGGCTAAATCTTCTTCAATGTATTTGTAATGGACTCCTTTTAGTTTCAGAGCAATCTCTACTCTGCGACTGAAGGCGCTTTCCCACATACCAAACAACAGTACTTCCTCGGCCATTTAAGACACTTTGGTTCTTTCCCTTGAGAAAAAACAGAGTATGTGCTGTTTTTCAAGATGCATAGCTCGTCTGGGATTGATGCCCTTTTATAAAGCAACGATCTCATAGCTAGGTTACTTGGCCCATAATTAAGCCTCTGTGCTTGTTATTATATTATATTTGTTACCTGGTCCATAAATACTCTTTTTTCTAAGCACCTGCTCACTAAATCAATCTAAATTGTGGAGTTGGTGGTGGCTGCATAGAGACTTCGTCAGATGCTGGTTATCATTTTTAAAAAAGACAAAAATATGAATTTCATGCATCATGCATTATCTCAGCACCTTCATAAATTACCTCACAATGTGATACATATTCTTAGTTGAGGTCTGCTCGCTAAAAATATAAAGATTTTCATAGCTACGACCACAGCTTTGACTTTGATTAGTCCGATCCACATATTTTCTTATAGTTGGACGGGTCTGCAAGGGTGAGAAGTATCTAGATCGATCCTACTGGTCTAACAATAGTTGCAGTTCTCCAGATTCAGCTTATAAAATATATTAGTGGTTCCATAATTCCATTGTTTTGGAATTAATCTATATAACACCACATGTCCGACTGTGCATATTTTTCGGGATTGGGCCGGTCCATTAGGATCAACTAGTGTCTTTTGATGATTCTTTCACAGAAGATAGACAACCCAGGCCCACCCCTATTCAGAGAGAAAAAACTTGATGGAATTGAAGTAAATATTAATGAGCCCTGTTAATACAACACAATAAACAACCCAGGCCCACCCCATTGAATTAAATCTTTTGGGAGTAAAAAGCTCTATTTATACAACACAATCATCAATTAAAAACCCAGCCTACCAAAAGGTCAATTTGGATTAGAGTCGTTAATTTTTAACATGATTTGTGAATTCGACACGAAGTTATGGGGTTAGAGTTTTTGTTAAACGGGTTAAGTCATAAACATGCCAACTCATTTATGATCCGTTTAATAAACGTATCAAACGGGTCAATCCGCAAGTTGACTCGTCTGAGCTATAACTTAAAAACAAAAAATGAAAAAAAAAACTAAAACCGTTAAAAAGCCCACCTTCCTCCCAATAAAGGTCTCAGACCCACGTTATTCTCTTTGTTCCTCTCTCCTTCATCCCAATCTCTCTGGTTCGTTGACTGAGAGACTCCACTTCGACCAAGCAGAAATCGCCGGTTCTAAGTCTAAGATCCATTTAATTCCAAGCTCTGATCAGTTGAGTTCAAGTTCTCACAAAGGGTTCTGGATGTTTTCTAGATTGTTTTTGTTTTTGGTTTGTTGTTTTTGATAATGGAAAATGTTGTTGTTTTTAGAATGCTCTTAGTTTCTCATCTCCCACTCTCTCTTCTCTTCACAAAAATCAGATTTCAGTCACAATTTATGGTCGTGTGTTCAAATTAGTTTGAAAAAAAAAAAAAAAACTCAAGTTTAGGTCAGACGGGTCAATTGACACAACATGTTAAGTTAACGGACGTCAGACGGGGTTGTGTCGTGTTATCTATTAAATTAATGTGTCAGGTTCGGGTTGACATGTCTGACCCGTTTAGCTAATCGTGTTGAGTTCGGATTTAACCTTAATTAGGTTGATGGGGTGACTCAAATCTAACCCGTCAACCTGTTTTGCTAGGCCTAATTTGGATATATATATATATATATATATATATGCTCCTTTGTTAAAATAAACTGATATAACTGTTAATGTAAATGGTTATTATGAATTTTCTTTTAACAAATCTATCCACCAAGTAAATGCCTAACAATATCATGACTGTTACGGGCATTACTCCCCGCCGGAAAAATGCCTCAACAGCTCTAATAACCATTCATTTGACGTATTATTTGGTAGTCCAGTCTGCGGGCCCAAAACTTGCACTAAACTCTATTATTTCTTCTCCCAAAAGAAAAAATATATAAATTTCATGTTGAAAAAAGTCTCCCTCGTCAACAATGAAATTGGGTGATGAAAAATCACACCTCAAAAAATAAAAAATAAAAAATATATATATATATCATCTCAATAGTTTAGAGCTTTAATAAGAATGCTTCATTCATTCATTTGTTCGGCGGGTACAGAGCTTCTTTATATAGGCTACCAACTTATTCTAGTGTAATTAGGAAAAAAGAGAATTATTGACTAAAGGATAAGATAAATTAATACAAGTCTAAAATTAAACAACAAAAACTACTTCAAATCACGGTCTTGAGAGATCTTCAGGAATTGAAGACAAACTCCTTTGGTATACGGAATTGAAGTACAAAGCAAACTTCCTTTATAATACGAATTCTGCATCAGTGGTGGATTATTATGCACTAGATTTTTCACCAACTGTGAGTGCCAGGCACCTACAAATTCATCTATTTGGAAGCATTAGCGCCTCCAAAGTAATTTCGAAAAAAGGCAATTAGTTTGTCTCTTGGAGGTAGACTTTCCTTGATAACACTGTTGTTCACAAACTCATGAATCCAGTTGCTTAGTTTGGGAAATTTGTCTCTTGTCAACAACTCTACCCCCGATCCTTCTTCAAAAACTCCAAGCCAAAAGCCTATGAAGTTAGCAACAATGTCTACCATTCCAATTCTCTCTCCTCCAAAATACCTCTTTTCTTCGAGCTCATTTTCTAGAAACTCTAGAAGTTCACATGCTTCTTCCACAGCCTTCTCACGCTCTTTCTCTTCACACCAGCAAGCTTTGATTATCGCAACCACGCACTGCAAAAAAAAAAAAGATTCAAATTTTTGGTCTGAGCTATATTTTTCCTCCATGTCTTCTCTTGGGGGATTGACTATTTAACATTTGTTTATAGAAATGATGCAAATTGATAGGCAATTCGAACGGTACTAGCAAATTGAAGGAAGCTAACAGAAAAGATATATTAATTATTACCTTGTCGTCTATGAACTTGGCCCAAAAACGTGCAACGGCTCTCTCGTACGGATCTTTGGGCAATAAGGGATGGCCTTGCCATGTCTCATCAATGTATTCGAGAATAACTTGGGACTCCGCAATAGGCTTTCCATTGTGTACAAGAACGGGAATCTTCTTGTGAACGGGGTTGTATTTGAGTAGCGAAAAACTCTTGTTGGCTAAATCTTCTTCAATGTATTTGTAGTGGATTCCTTTAAGTTTCAGAGCAATCTCTACTCTGCGACTGAAGGC